>JALRMI010000221.1:0-48628 GCA_026120165.1 Leptosphaerulina australis
ACACAAACCACCTTATTACCAGAGATGCATTTTGCGTTTCTCGTCTTTATATAGTCTATGACTCAGATAGGACGTTAAATATAAATCCAATCCAATCCACCTTAGCACGTTTTGATGTGGGTGAACTAGATTTTCCTGCAGATGTAGTTTTACGATAGTCCTGTCAGCATGTACGCTTTTAGATCTACTAAGACGTTACCATCTACCAACAACACAAGTGGAGTTGAATTATGCGCGATGTGACAGCGTGCGGTTATGAATGAAGTAGAATTGTAGGTTACGCTTTCCGCAACGACGATCGTGCTCTTCCGAACCCGGTTGCGCTAAAATAGCGCATTGCTCCCGGATCCGGGCGCATCAACTCTTCTTGTAACATCACATGTTTCCTTCTGTAGGGCACTTCTTGTTTCTTCACACCCAATCAGAGCTTTTCACTTCCCACGCTTTCTGGTGCGCTTTTCGTTGTATAGTATGGCTGGCTGGCCAGTTTTGTATAACAGTATCATTCGGTAGCGCTTGTGCAACTACAGCCAGCGAGAATATTTGCGACGACAGTCCCAAGCATAAATAACGCCGTCACATACAACAGACATTAAACAGCTACTACGACCGCCAGGTTGATATATTACCACAGGGCGTTTGCGAGAGTACATAAGTCCAGTCCTCTATTAGAGTCACTGCTTTGATGTGCATCTGGTTTAGCCAACGTTTTCTAGCATCAGAACAATGGCAGTACCTGGGAAGACCTATCAATATCGCTTAACAGAAGCTGAGTGTCAGCTGCACAATCTTCTTCGCAGACTTGAAGCTGAGTTTGAAGCTGAGTTTCCTGGAATATTCGATGGCGCAAATTTACCGAAGCTGTTCGTGACAACAGGCTCTCATAGCAAGACAACATGGCTAATAGAACATTTAGGAATAAGCCCTTGGTATTGTCTTTGAAGTCAGAAGATCGCGAAATTCAAAGTTTCGACCTTAATGGTACACAACTCATACAAGACTGTGCGTCTATTGGTGCAGAAATTGTGCGAAAGCTCCTCAAATCCGACGGACAAGAATTCAATCATGCAGAGTCGGCCATTGCAAATGATGCTCCGCTTACATCAGGAACTCATACCTCAGGTATGCCTGCGTCAGTCGTGACGAAGGATACGCCAGCAACTCCTACAGGAAAAGAAGTCGTTTCATGGGAGACCATCAAGCAGACAGTCATACCCTCGTATGTGAAGAATGTCAGCTTTATGGTGGCAGAAAACGACCTGGACCCACATCGTCAGGAGGAACTGACATCTCGTTTCCCAGGTGTCACAATCTATACCGACCCATCGCCTCTGAACAGTGCTAGTGACTTTGACGACGAAGTCGAGTGTGAGTCCCAGTTCGCTGCTGATCAGCGTCTGCGACAGTTGACTGCGGCAGGAACAGCACCAAATACAACACCAAAACCGAGCCTGCTGTCTCGTATGAGCCTTAGCAGTTCTGAAATACGTGTTAAAGGTGTTGCTTCCGGGAACCTAGACGATTTCGATATTCCGACCAGCTACAGGAAGACATCGAGTGATTCGTCGATATTGACCTTTGCAGCCCGTATAGGGTTGGAGATTGTAAACCCTAAGGCTAAAGTCATACACGCTATGTGGACACAGTGGCAACAGACTCAAGAAATAAGGCCATTTCCACGGCGCCTTATAACGCTGGACAAATACTACGACAACCTCATTACGTTGTACATACTCGCATATCACAAGAAAGATTACGACGCTTGTTTTGCAGCGCTGGTCAGGTTTCAGAACACAAATTACTCTTACATGGGAATGCCGGCAATGTCGTCTGCGGTCTTAGCATTCCAGCATCTGCCTGAAGACAGCGACCTTTGTCGTTGGCTAGCAATTCTATATGCCTTCTTATGGCAAACTCAGCAGTATGAGAATTATGAGCAACTTATTGCTGAATTTCCTGAGCTCGATAGCGACGCTCTCTCTAAATTGCTTTTCGCAATCGCACACATAAGAGATCCGTTCACAAAAGGCCACGACGCTGCAGTTCTCGATATGTGGTGTGAGGTGCATCATCATAACGAGGGTGACGAAAAAGAAGCGTTATGTCAAGAGATGTACGAGAGTACGAGGATCGATATTGACGAACTTAGGAGAGAGGAGGCCATCAAAAGATACGAGGAAGCGAAAGACATATGCGACAAATACATTGAGGACTTCGGGGACATGGAGGATGCAGATGCTCTACAAAATGCGTCTCTTCCGAAGGGAAAGAGGAAGGCAGAAAGCCCTGTTACACATTTACAGAAGAAGTGCAAGAGGGGCAGTGGAAGAGGTGGATTTGGTCGAGGATCATCGTAGAGCCTTGGCACCGAATAACCACCACTCACGCAAGGTGGCGCTTGTTAGAGGTGGTAGTAGAAATGGAGGGATACGAGGTATATTTTAGTACAATTTTGGCAATAGCACTACAGCCAAGAAGACACTGTTTTCCTACTAGGCTCCTCCGCCAACCCACGACAATCTTTCCAGATATGGACGATTCTGGGCAACTTCATCGAAATTTCATATCTATGTATCCGTATATATTTCTTATTCATCAAGAATCAGTGATTTGCTCGCTGAGATGTCTAATGCTCTTGTTCCCAACCCTTAACCCCCCTTTACTAGGCAGAGCTGGCAACAAACAAATCAAACACGCTGAAACAGGCAAGCACTAAACCTATAAACGTAACTATAAACCAAATCAAGCTAATTTGATTTGTTTGATTTGTTTGTTGCCAACTCTGTTACTAGGAAACATGGCAAGTAGACGACAAGAAACCAGCCCAACAGAACTGCGAGCCATGGCACAAACATCACATGGTGTGCATTGCATCGACGCTCATCAGATATGGTAATATCGTCAGCCGCCTCCACGCTACTCTCACACGCTACTCCATACAGCCTTTTCAAGCCACGAGACGCTCTACTCGTTGGTAGATGTAAATGTACACTAAAACAAATGACCTTTGTGGAAACACTTGGTTGAATCTGACTAGTAAAGAGTGAGCCGCCAAATTTAGGTCCCACAAACTCGCATGGCCGGCTTACCGGCTCAAGCCACAGCTGATCGAACAGTGAGCATCACGTCGCTACGCTAGCCGAAGTCAGACAAGCTTATTGTTCTCATGCCAATCAATTACCCATCTAGACTTCGCAGCCACCACCCTCAGCTACCAGCTTGACTACACAACGGAAGGATTTCTTCAGTCAATTCTAGTTGCGGAGAGTCACAGCCGTGACTTGGTGGTCAGAGCTGTTACTTTGAGCAAGTTTCCATCCATGGCTGTGCATCAGGTGTCTCGCAACCTAGAGGTCACCGCCCTTCAGTGTAGCATTGAGGCAGAGCAAAGACACAACTCGCGATGCTTTGCTGTCGTAAGTCTGAGCTGCTATTAAGAACTATTTTGAGAGACTTGGTGTATAAAGGTCGAAGCAGATTTCGCAGAACCAAATCTCATCACACAACAACATTCAAGCAACATCTTCGGTTTCATTCTTCTATTTCATATCTCCTTACAAACCTCACAATTTAAAAACACCACCACCGCCATCACCACCATCAAAATGAAGGCCTCAATCATCGCTTCCGCTCTTGCCCTCGTCGGCTCCACCCTTGCCTTCCCCACCACTGCTCCTCCTGCCACCCAGCAGTTCTTCACCATCAACCTCGCCAACGACGTCTCGGGCACCAATGCCATTCGTTCTGTCCTCATCAACAGCGGTGCGAATGCATTCTCCACTCTGTTCGCGCACACTGCTCTTCAGAAAGATGGCCGTATCAAGGCGACTTCGGTTCAGAACATCAACCCCCTCGGTGGCCAGGTGTCTTGCATCATCCAGGACCCCTCTGGCTTGATTATTCCTGCTGGAATGGCCGAGCGCATCAACGACCAGACTACCTTTGTTGACCTTGACGGTGATGACACCAAGGCCACGGAGACGGATGTGACCGACTTCACTATTACCTGCAGCATCTAGACGTGGAAGGTACCATTAAGAAACGGGAAGTAATGGTGCATGTATGGGGGCTGGTGGGTAGACGATGATGGAATTCTTGCATAGCGACCTGGTGTTCTTTGAGGTTTCTCCCTTGCAGCGTTCGAGCATGTTCCTTTAGTTAGACTACAGTTTATAGAAGCTAATCAGCTAATACCGCTCCTTCGAATAGAACCATCCAACTCTGTTGAATCTCACTCAACCTTCTATGCCTCATTTCAATGAAATAGTGTGATAAAATGTCCTGCGTATCGGCTACTTCTCACTGTTCAGCCAGACTATTGTCTCTATCAGGGGCGAAACCATCCTCTTATTTGCTTCGTTCTTCGCAATAGCAATTGTCGTAGACAATGGTGATGGCATCCTTTAGGGGGAAAGTTGCCAACAAAGATTTTGACGTCGCCAAAGCAGACAGCAGAGGCTGCGGCGTCGAGGGAAATGTTGAATATGATGTTAGGCACTGTGAGAGTTACAGATAAATCGGGAAGGTAGTGGAAGTGTGGCGTATTGATTCAATATGCGGATTGGACCTGTCGGGAGCGTTGATGTTATATCTCCTCGGACAGACATGTACCCTCTCGCAATGTTTCTCTTGATCGAAAGTCACGAGTATGCATCAGCTGGCAGATACTTGGAAGATGCCTCTTCCCGCTCCCTCCCCCAAAACCTCTGATAGAGTCTATGTCTAGATAGATGCTCGAAGGTGCGGCAGTCCGAGTGCGTGCTCTGTTATTTACACCGATATACTATTGCCCCTCTAGTACCTGCAAATGCAATGTAATGGTGTTCAGGCGACCGGGCACTTTGATATACTCATACGAGAGGCAGCATGCCTATACGGGCCATGATTGATTTTGGTGAGGCTCATGAATGCGCTGGGCATGAAAGAACCGACCAGGGGTCGAAAGCAATGGTTGCGGCTTGGCAGAGCTTGGACAGTGATGGCAACGAGGGGTGAATGTCTCGGGGTGAATGTCTCCAGTTGAAATGACAATCATGAGAATGCTATGCTATGCTACGCTACGTCTCAAAAATCGCCCCATAATCACCGGCGAAATGCAACAAACCTCCCCAGTCCGATCATGAGACATCTAGAACAAGAACAGCAAAATCGTGGTATTCAAACAACCACCCTGATATATCCAGAATGATAGGCAAGATGGCAAGTGTGCCTTTGCCGGATGCTTTTGTGAGCAGCGCTGAAAACCGCCGCTTCTGCACTTATGAAGCAGATGACCGCCGTGTCTAGATCCGCCATGCAATATGTAATGTGTACACAACCGTATATGTCGATGCCGCAGTTGGCCTGGTTTAAGCGTCCTCTGCAGTACTATTCAGCAACTCGCCCTCGCTTTTCCGCCTCTTGATCTCTTGCTTGTCGCCGTGCTTCGGCTTCTCCCCAGTGAACCAGCCATGTAGTCAAAACTCGTCATCCCGCTCCTCTCTTTTTTTGTCTTTCTCAGGTCGTCCCCGCATGCTTCCCATATTGTACTCTCCACGGCGTTCCTTTTCGAGGAGGTCAAGCATACCCTTTTCCTTTTCCTTTTCCTTCTCTTTGCTTTTGTGCTTGTCGCGGTCTTTCTCCTTGTCCCTGTCACGATCTTTATCTTTTTTCTTCCGCTGGAATGGCAGCACTCCGCGCAACCCGCGTTCCTTCTTCTCTCTCTCCTTTGGATCTTTGGCACTTTGCGATGAGAAAGCAGGTAACGCGGTGGTATATTCTTCTTCATGCACAGAGCCATTTTCGGAAGGCTCTTTACTCTGACCCTCAGTGTTGAGACGAACGGTGCGCGCCAGAGAGTCCGGCGACATTAGCTCAGTACGTGACGTGTTGATCGGTGCGACTGGGTTGCTGCGCTGGAAAGAGCTGGTTGAGGCTGAGGGGTGGGCGTGTGTGTGTGGATAGGAAGGCGCAGGGGCCATGTGCAAGCCATCGCTAGAGCCAGGTGGTGTCTCTTCGCCAGCAGATGCTGATGCACTTGCGGATGCTGATGCGGATGCTGACTGTGAGGTAGTCATGGATTCATTCGCTGATGGGGCGTAGCCACCGCGACTCGCGAATGGATTGATGTACGAAATTGGCTGGGAATTGTTGCTCTTAAATGAACCTTGCGATGCTGAGATGCTCGGATTCTGTTGATGTCTAGTCTTTGGCGCTGGCTTCATGGTAATTGGAGTGGTCGCGGCTGATGATGACGAGTAATCCTCTCCAATTCCTGCACCGTTACCTGGTGATACCGGCAAATCTTCCAGCTCTTCTTCCTTGATCGCTCCTCGGCTTCGAGTCATTGCGCCTCGTCCAGCATCAAGGTTTGCGCCTTGCAACTGTTCAATTAGCTCTTCCCACTTGACACTCAAAGACGAAGACGGACGCTCGGCCGGTTCGGCGCGGTTCAAGCAGTCTTTGGTGCGTTCGTTGAGTGACACGCAGATATTGTGGAAACGAAGGAGATCGCCATCACCTGCTTGGATCTCATGGGCAGTCTTCGTGGTATTCTCAAGCCAGAGACTGATCAACATTGCAAAATTGCGCGAGTGATCGATCAGATATGGGAGTGATGGGAAACCTTCCTTGAAGGTTGGAGGAAGGCGATGCAAGATTGCGATGGGTGTGCTATAAGACGGCGGAATCGGTGGCGCTGGCGAATTTGCGGTTGATATCGAGCAAATTTCATCCAGGTACTTTTTGAACTCTTGGCGGTGAGAGGTGAGGAAACCATTCATAGGCTCCATCCAAGCTTCTTTTGTGCCGAATGACGACATGTTCGCCAGTCCTTGCAGTGACTTTGCAATCAATGTAAAGGTCCTTCGAGCTTTCGTTTTGGGATGATCTGCCTCGCGTCAGTATGTGATATAATAGAAAATAAGATTGACGTACCCTTCAGCAGGCCGAACAGCTTCGGGTTCAGCACCGCTGGAACGAAAAAACGGAGAAACAAGAAACCAGACACACTGCTGTACTTGACTGTGCGAAGAAAGTCGCCATAGCGGTCTTCAGCACACGCTTTAATGTGTCTAAAGATCACCCTCAGCTCCTGAGGACATCTTGACACAGAATTATAGATCGCTCGCCAGACTTCCTCTGTACAATTGATGAGTCGCCTCCAATTGCGATCCAGCTCGTGCTGAGATGATACTCTGTTCGGATCTACCTCGCAATCTGGGTCTTTCTCGTTGATCTCCCGCAGCTTCTCGCACAGCGTTTCTTCGAGGTATTCTTTGCCCAGCCTCTTCATGTGCAGGTCGAGTGATTTGGTCAGAAGGGTGTTGCCACGAAACAACAGGTTGGCTTCCAGCTTGGCGTTGACACCCATGTCTCGAACGAACACCTCTCGATCGCTTGCGGAGCCAAAAGTACCAAGAGATGACTCGTTTGAATCGCTTGATCCAAGTCGCTTGCTAAATCGCAGCCTGCTGGCAGGTGAGTCTTTCAGCGTCCCATCGATCTCTTCTTCAACAAGTGCACAAAGCCAGTCTGAAGCTGCACCAGATACCTGGAAAATGTTCAAGAGATACTCGGACAGTCTTCGTAATTCATTCGGTGCCATGTGGGCAATCTGTAGAGTCAGACTGTTCGAAAAGCGGTGGAGCAACTCTGACAGAGGGTAATAGTCACGAGCCATCAAGATCGCACACTCCTCGCTGCTGACGCGAACAAGTACCTCACCAACGCTGTTGCCATACATATTGACAAGCGGCCACCACTTCTCCACCTCTTGATTCGGACCTAAGTCATCAAGATAGATATCCGTCTTGCCAAGCATCTGGTCGAACGATATTCCGGCATAGCCGCCTTCTGAAGCATACGGATCGGTACCAGTGGCGTTCTCGAACATGGTCTTCTCATTGCGGTTGTAGCTTGGTGGTCGCTTCTTCAGCAACAGAGATGCAGTGTGAAGTGCAGGGAGGTCCAGAAACTCAAATTCCTCTCTCCAAAAAGGAGTGTTGCCTTCGTTTTTCACTGTTGTCCGGGCGCGTGTCTCTCCGTCCAGCAATACTTCGATCAGATATCCTCCAGGGTTCGTTGTGGCAGAAGAAGGCGGTCGAATGGGTGTCGCGCCCTCATCAACAGCAACCTTGGGACTGACAGGTGGCACCAGTCGCGCCTCGATAACTTTTACAAACAACGACTTCTCCATACGGAACATGTCTTGAGTCTCAAACGATGGCGATAGAGGACCCTCTTCGCTCAAAGTTTCTGACTTGGGTCCATACAGCTGTGGGACTGTGAATGCACGGAGCAACACTATCCAAACCTCGTACAATACTCGAGACTCCAGAGACAAGAAGATGGGACGTAACAAAGGTATAGACGAGGACGATGCAGTATATTGTGGATACACAGCGATGCAGAACTCGTTGTCCAGGACCGAGGGATCCAACCGCTGGACGGCGCAGCGTGAGAGTTGAGAGAGCTGCACCGTTGAGACGAGGGTGACGTCGGTGTCAGAGTAGAGTTTAAGCTCGCCGTTCTCGCGCAAGGTGCAGGACACTCTTCTCCATCGGCGAGACCCGTGGCTCTGGACGCGGTAGGCTTGCGGTCTCCCTGCGCCTGACTTGGGCGTACCTGTGTTACTATACGTCACACTTGTGTCCCAGTAGATCATCTTGCCGACTTTGATGATGGGCGCTTCCTTTTTGGGCGTATCCTTCAGTAACGATACCTCTGAGTGCCGTCTGCTATCTGCCAATCTACGCTCAATGACAACAGGAGACTGCGGTTTGGCCATCCTGTTCTGTATCCCCTTTGGCCGCATGGGCTGCCAGCACAACAGCGCTGCAAACCAAGAGTCGAACTCTTCCTGCGTCGGCGGCCGCAAGTGGACCTCAAGTTTTGAGTTGTGCACCGTGACATGCAGATACGCCGTGTACGCCTCCCCATCGTAGGCGCTCTTGACGTGACAGCCTCGTAGGTCTGGGATCAGTGTGCGAGTGTATGTGTTGTCGCTCTTGGGCTCGTAGAGTAGACTGCCGGCCTCCTCGTTGATAAAGCAGTACGAAAGCGCCCAGGCATTCGACTCACCCCGCCGGAAAGCCAGCAGACCCTGCATCTTGCCGCATGTCGTACGCATGAGATTTTTTAGCTTCTTGACGTCTGACGCAGGGACTGGAGAAACCCACGACTCGGGCTGCGTGTTGTTCGAGGGGCCAGCATGCTGCTGCGGTGGGGGAGGAGGGGGAGGAGGAGGAGGAGGAGGAGGAGAGACCTGCTGCTTGACGGCGCGGCGACTGTTGCTACTAGCGGTACGTATGGGCGATGATAGTGAGGCGCCTGGAATAGTCGAGGGATGCCCTATTGACGACACCAACCCCTCCTCGAGGCTCTGAAACCCACCACCTGCTGAATTGCTGCTGTTGACAGAGCCAATGCGATGGCGGGACCCCGTCATGAACAGACTGGAAGGCGAGCGGTCTCGAGTACTCCTTTCTTCGAGTGTGCGCGTACGTGGACGGCTGCTCTCCCCACTCCGGGCATGCCTAGTATATGTATCACTGCTGTTTGCGCGAGCAGGTGGAACATTACTATGGCCGCTGCTGTAGTGGGAGCGTGGAGACTGCTGTGGCGATGCGTATAGTGACTCGTCCGCAGGCTCTGGTGTTATTGCGCGCACCGTACCTTTAGTGACACTCGTGTGGGTGCCATTCGTGGAACTCACTGTAGTTGTGAATGCGTACTCGTTTTCGCGGGCAGCATCGGCCGTTGTCTGGCTGCGCTGGCGACGCTGGTCCATGGTGGACGCGGTGTGCCCTATCGAGGCCGGTGACGGTAAACGGTCATTGACGTCTGGTGGTGCGTCTGCGGTTGGGCGCTCACGGTATTGCTGCTACCGGCAGGTCTCAGTCGCAGAAAACAGCGAGGGCGCTGCGACAGGAACGGCAAAGGTGCGGCGGATAGGTCCAGCTCGTGTGGCGCATCGCAATGGGCGTGCGGAACAGTAGTGGACAATAGTGCTGAGGCTGCCCGCGGACCCTTGCTACTACTTGACACGAATTAAAGGAGACTTGGCAAACTATTAATCGCGTAGAATAAGTTTGGTCCAGATGTTGCGCAGAAATCATCAGGATTTGACATCTGCCAGTAGTGCTAACCCGCCTATCTGAGCTTGTGCTGACCCGCTCATCTATCTGCAGCTCTAGCGACCAACCACAAGACTATAATCCCCTGTAACTGACATAGCGCTCGTTAGAAGACGCTCTTGTGACATGGTGTCCACTTGTACGAGCTGGCCAGCGTTCAGGTAGAAAACAGTCGTTATGTGCATTTCTGGCTGCATCAATCATAAGAAACTTCACATGGATATCATATCGACCAAAAGCTAAAGGCACCATCACCACTGTCTGCTACGGTAAGCGAGATGAAAGAGATGATCACGAAATCTGCCCCTGCATGGACCCCCTGCTACAGCAAACGTTTGCACACAGCTGTGAAATAGGTAATCAAACTCCCGCCTTCTCCAGCACTACTTATCTAAACGGGCGCTCATCCTCCAGACTGACCGGGCTGAGCGACTGCGACTGCGGTGGTGTTTCTTGCGTGCCCGTCTTGCGGATGACCTGTCGCATCGTCTCGACCTGAAGCGGCAGCTCCTCCCCCAGAGGAGCGCTGTGTGTGACATGTGATGCCGAGGGGCTGCCGGGCGAGCGTGTGCGTGTGTGTGAGTGCTCCACGCCCTTCTCTGAGGGAGCACCGCTCGTTGGGGGTGATGCTGTACGGCCTTGAGACGACAATGGCGACCGTACGGGTGAGGGCGAGCGGTTGGCTGATGTCGAGTTCAGGCTCATGAACTGTATGCCTTCTGCCGGCCCAAATGACTCCCTGTCATTCTCAACGAGCTCTGCCTGCACTACATCTGCGAAAGAGATGAAGCTCAAGCGCTTGACATCCTCACTGTCTAGCGACCCGTAGTTGGGCGTTGTCTCCGTTGTCTCGCTGTGTCCAGAGATGACCGAGTCCTCTGGTGCTAGCGATGGCGAGTACACCGAATCCGCCATGCTGGCAGACACTGTCGCAGCCGCAGGCTGATGGGCTGAGTGCGTGACAATCTCCACCTTCTCTGGGCTTAAGTGATCATCGGTAATGGCCAGCGCAGATGCATCCAGCGCAGGTGGTATCATGTCTTCTGTCTTGACATGGTTGGGTATCGCTGGCGAGGGCTCTGGTTCCTGCACATTGCGCTCAAAAATCTGAGAGGATGCTGGCGAGTGCAGACCAGGCGAGGAGGATCGGTGAATCCGCCGGCTGGGAGATGCGCCGATGCCAACAGGTGCAATGCGCGGGCTGCCACGAGGAGAGGCTCGACGGCCGAATGGCGATGCTGTCAGAGGTGGAGAAGGGAGAAGTGATGGCGCAGATGGCGTGGATACTGATGTTGTCACAGAAGAGGGAGAGAGTGTCCGTGTGGGCGCGACTTCTTCTGCCTTTTCAAAGGCCTCCTTCTCTGCCTGTCCAATGCCCTCCTGCTGACCCAATCCCAGTAGTTTCTTGCCCTTGACCAGAATGCTCTCACCCTCTGTTGTTGTAGCATCGTCAGCCAGTCTGGTCAGGGGCGCGCCTGGAAAATGCGGGGTGGGCTGTTGTGGAGACATTGCGCAGATGTCGGTCGTTCTGGTATTCGCAAGGGATGCGATATTTCGTAAATGCTGGAGTTGAGACAGGAGGCGAGACCGAGGAGTACAGTCGAAGAGCTGAAGCAAGACAGTTCGAAGCAAAGTGTTGTTGTGCGCCGCGATCAATGCCGTCACTGCGGTGGGTTAATTCTTGAAGGCCGATGCGCTTCCAAGGATGTTCCAGAAGTGGGTTCGGACGTTGGACCCTTAAAGGACGACCTGAAGTTTGTTTGCGGGCACTTGTGGATGAAACAACTAAAGGCTGACTCTGAGTATATATTGACAATTCTTTGCAAGCTTATCGAACCGAGTGTATGCCAACGTAATTACTACAAAAGTAAAATGTTGAGCTAATGCCGTTCTCTCAATCAATTAATGTTGCGTTCACGTGCTGTCGGGCACACCAATGACGTCGGTCTGTGTATCTCTGTCGATCGCTCAAAGCCAGGCACATAACACCCAACCTTCCTCTTTTCGCGTAGTCCGATGACGCGTTCTCGTAAAGCCGTCCGCGTCCTCAGCGACAACCGTTGGGGAGCAAGCTTCAAGTGCCGCTGTATGAAGGTTTGTTGTTGATGGTATTTACTTGACGCCCAATCGCCTGTCCTGGTGGGCAGCTGATCAACAGGACAACACTTCCCATTGAAAAGCTGTCATGCATCCATATCTTTCGCCGAGCTGCATGCATTACCATTTTCTGATTACCCAGCATTTGCAGTGCATAAAAAAGCATACCACATCAGTTGTGGCTGTGATCAGGAACCTGGCAGCCAGACAGGCTTCTCGAACACAGTCGTATCCTTCATGAGGCTGAAACCAAATGAATAGCAGTTCTCGCTCTTATACTGTTACCGGATGAACCATGGGTCTCCAGTCCAGATTGTCATGGACAACTACGATCCGAAGGCAGAATACCCGCCTGCCACTCCGGATTACCCACTATGGCACGTCAGCTGTTAACACAGCTTTCTCACAGTGGCAGCTGCAAACTTGGCGACGGCATGCTCATTTGCAAGAAAATTCAAGTCGATCCTTGCACTTCGTGCGCTTAACTGATATTGCGAGAAATGTCATCGCGCCTGCCATCATTTGATCCTTCTACGAGGTAGTTGCTTCTGGGGTTCAAGACCACGAAACCGCATGCAAATGTAATCGTTTTGAAAGATCACACACATTTTAGTTGACCAGTCGATCATATCTGTCAGACCCCGCTCCTCTAGAAGAGTGGATGCTTCAGCAGACAAGGCGTATCGCTCCTCTCAATTCATGTCGTCAGTGCCATGGTGCGATTCTGGTATCAGCTTCTCTCACACACTTTGGATTTCTTACTTACTGCCTGCGTTCTCAATAGTGGACAAGCATTAAAATGCCAAGACATCGTTTTGGCGCCTTCAAAACACAAAGATACAGAGATCCATGCCAGTCAACATGAGGTGTCTGCTTTGGTAAGTCGTTGTGGCGCAGAGTAATACAGCCTGGGTACGGGGCCAAGGTTAAAGCTATATATGTAGCTCTAGACAACTATCTGTTATCCTGCATTTGTCCTGGATTACGCTAACCGAGTCAGATTGTGCCCCCAAGCTACTATAGGAAGGAAGAAATAGGTGGGTGTATTGTGAGAGCGTATCTAGATGCTCTTACGCTGTTGTGGAGGGTGGGAAGTGGCTTGTCCCAAAAGAGCGGTATCGTGCTGTCGTGGCGGTCGGGTTCTAGTAAACGGGCGAGGCTCGTCGATTTGACTAAGAACTGACGTTGCTATACTGTTCCATAAACTTGGCCGAAGTATTCCGGGCGAGACGATACGTTTCCTATGATCCAGGACCTATAAATTGGACGAGATATGCGTGGCTGAAATAACGTGGGACCTGACTGACCGTATAAATGAACTTCTTGACAAGAAATTGAGCGCGACAAAGAGGCATCTGGCTTGTGGTCAAAGATGTTCATAAGCGAAATGTCAATGTTGAACTCTGGTACTTTCTCTTTCCTTCGTGTTTACAATACTACAAAACTAGCATCAGACTAGGACATATGATGTCTATTGAACACCGTTGGAACAGAAGTTAAATAGCGTCGAGTCAAACCATGTTCTTCAATGCATATCTTCATTATACTCGTGGGACACGCAGGCGTCTTAGTAGGCTATCTCTTTCTACACCAGTGTGACCGTCTAAAAGTTGAATGCATTCTTGTAGGCCTTCTTCTCCTTCTCTTTCCTTGCTTGCACTCGCTTCTTGACAGCACTCAACTCGTTAACAATCGCTGCGTCGCCTGGCGCGTACTTGATGGCCTCACTCAGGTCTGCCAGCGCGTCCTCTTCATTCTTCTTGCCAGCCTTTGCCTGCGCCCTTCTGAAATACACTTTCGCCAAGTCCTTCTCTGTGATTCCTTCAATCTCAAGCGCTTTGGTCGCACTTTCGGCGGCCTCGGTGTACTGATTGGTCTTGTTCTGGAGAAGGGCAAGGTTGGAGTAGACTGTGATCTTCAGAGCCTTGAGACTCTTCCAGAGCTCAGGAGGATCGTTGTCTGCAGGTGCGGGGTATTCATGTAGATAGCGGAGCGATTTCTGGTACTTCTTGATGCCCAGATTCAGATCTTGCTTCTTGAACGCGGCATTGCCCATGTCCTTAAGCTCGGTCGCGATCTTCAAGATTTGTGCACCTTCCCATTCCTCCTCACCGGGCTTCTGGTCCTCGGGGAAGTCCTCATATGGGTCGCCGGTAACGTCGGGGGTCTTTTCAGTCGCCTTCTCGTATTCGTCACCTGTGAGCTCGCCGCAGTCTGCTGGTGTCAGCAATTTAGGATAACAATAGCCAAACAATCATTCCTTACCGATAATGGTGGCATCATGTAATGGCTTGTCGCCGCTCTGAGTTTTCAGATTCTCGATCTGTCGCACGATACTCTTGCCATTAATGACCTCACCGTAAACAACGTGCTTCTTGTCTAGATGCGGGGTAGGAACGGTAGTGACGAAAAACTGTGAGCCATTGGTGCCTGACATCTGTTATTAATTGTCGCAGAGAGGGTTGGTGCCTCACTCACCAGGTCCAGCATTCGCCATACTGAGCAGAAATGGCCTGTCGTGAATCTTCTCAAAGTTCTCATCCTCAAACTTCTCTCCATAGATGCTTTCACCACCTGTGCCGTTGCCCTCTGTGAAGTCGCCGCCTTGGATCATGAAGCCCTTGATAACGCGGTGGAAGGTCGACCCCTTGTAGTGAAGCGGTTTGCCAGCCTTGCCGACACCCTTTTCACCAGTGCATAGTGCACGGAAGTTCTCGGCCGTCTTGGGGACGATGTCGTTATACTGTAATTGTGTTAATAATTTGTGGTATCGTAGAAGCTGGTGAAAGACTTACTAGTTCGAAGGCGATACGACCAGCCTTCACGCCGCCAATGGCGATATCGAAGAAGCAACGCGTGCGCTCTGAAGTATGTCAGCGATTGTACATCTGCGTATTTGTTTATGTGCTTACTGTCAGCCATAATTACTCAACCGGTGCTGGTGTATTGGTATGAAAGCTTCAGTGGCTGCGATTGGGAAATGGTGAAAGTAGTAGTAAGCTTGCTCGATGTCAAGTAAGGGTGGTGGTGTGAAGTTAGGTTGAAGAATTGCGCTGGTAGAGCTACCAGAAGTTTCTCGAAGCTGTACAGCCTCCCCGCCCCGCCAAGCTGCCCTGCAGCAGGTACTACCCTCCACCGCCAACTTGTGAAAGCGGTGAGCAGAGGATTCAAGCCATAGTCGCATATTATGTGTCAAGATAATCGTTGAGTGTAGGTAGGTATTACAGACCACAAGAGGTCATACCGAAGTTAGTGAACAAGAACAGCTTGGTGAGGGGCAACGTGGGGCACGATGCTATAAGATATGCGCGACTCGTCATCATTGCTTACAGCCAGTCTCTCGGTATAGTCATTGTCAATATGAATACCCATTCTACTTTATATATGCACCTTGTTGCGAGAAACCATAACAATAAGGCAGTCCAAACAGCAACACGAATCAAGTTGAGAAAGTCCACAACGATATCGCTCACCAACTCTTGCCACGACCCATCGAGAACGGCAGAGCTGATGAGACAATCTCATTTTGCTCATAGTGGTACGCGAACCCGCCTTGGAGCGTTCTCCGCAGGGCGTTCAACCTCAGCAGCTTCCACCACTTGTCAATCCTAACTTCGAGGTTGCGGTTGATTCGAACCTTCATTCTGCCAGCTCCATAAGCTCGTCCGCTTTCTTGATCTATTGCTGTTGAATATCCAGGTCCTCGCGATGGCTTCTCAACCGAGTTGCGGATGTCCGTGAATGAGGAGTGTAAAGTCTTGCGGTCCTTCTTCGATATTCTTCGAGTGGACACAGTCGCAAGCTCATCGAGTGTTTGCAGTAGCTTAGGTTGGTTCCGATAAACTTGGTAGCGCTTAACTAGCTTTTCGCCACCCTTTTTATACTCGGGGTCGTATTCATCTTCCGCGTCATTTTCAACCTCCTCATCTTCTTCTCGCTCTGTATATGACTTCTCGTACAATAGGGCAATGTTTTCTCCTGCAGCGATCTGTACACCAGCATCAGAGCTCTCAAGCTGTTCCACGAAAGCTTCAATTGCTGTCTCTGTATCTTCCTCTAGATCCTCGATATCGGTTGCAAGAAGGCCCCATCCCTCAAGGGCGGCAATAACTACACTCCCATCGTCCTGAGAATCGATGGACGCGCCATCAGACTCAATAATCTCAAGGAAGAGCGCCATGATGTCTTTGATTTCGTCTTCACCGGCACCGCCAAAAAAAGCAGCAAGACCAAGACAGTGGATTGCGTTGACTTGGACCTCGACAGATTCGGACTGTATCGCTCGTTTTAGTTCTACCGCAACATCATCGTAGATATCACCGGTATCGAGAGTTACTATCGTTGCAGCGAGTGCTGTTGCGTGTTAGCATTATCAAACCAACGCAGGGGGATATGTCGTACCCTTGAGCGCCTTCACAGCCTCCTTTTCTGTCGCCTCCTGCCTGATACTGCGCAGTATTGACTGCAGCAACTCCCTGATGTGAGGTTCGATCTCTTCGTTGGCATAGCGCGCCATGAGAATGTGTGCGTATGCATTCAGGCTTTCGGTGCGGCCTTCGGTGCTGCTACGCTTTAGATTGGTGATCTGCTCGATGCGCACATGTAGCTCGGCCTTCCATTGCTCTTCTGATATTTGAACATCCTCACCGTTGAGAATTTCGTCAATGGAGTTGGTACTATAGAGCGAAGCATTAGCACGATGTATGTACTGAAAGTATGATGTCATCTTCCGGAGTGCAAATGTGGAAACAAAAAACTGAGTTTTGTTCGAGCTTACCTCCAAGCGGTACCGTCGCTGAGATAACCATCGTCATCGTCTGAAGGTGCCCGACTTGGGTTGCGACTTGCAGTCCGTGACTGTGTTGCCGAAGGAGCTGCTGAAGAAGCACCAGAGGCGATTTTAGAGCGTGCTTTACGCGATATGGTCTTGTGGCTCTCAAGAGC
Organism: Leptosphaerulina australis; assembly: GCA_026120165.1. Classification (NCBI taxonomy): domain Eukaryota; kingdom Fungi; phylum Ascomycota; class Dothideomycetes; order Pleosporales; family Didymellaceae; genus Leptosphaerulina; species Leptosphaerulina australis. The sequence goes on from JALRMI010000221.1 coordinate 17,157, forward strand.
CTGTTTACGAAGATCACGCATGGCAGCAAATATACTGAAGCGTCGATACTAAGCTCGAGGATTCCCTAGGAGTCTTCAGATAGCGCTTTGTGAGTGTTGGTGGCTGGGCGGTGTGAATGCGGGGGAATAGATGTAAGGTGAGTGCAATTATTGCAAAGGTAGATCAGTCGAGTATTGATATATGTGAGGTTTAAACGACATGAGTCACAGTCGGTGATAGTGATCTTTGGGAAAGAAGAAATTGTAGGAACAATGATAGGTCGCAGTATATTGAAAAAGACTCTACCCGTGGTTGCGCGGCCTGATTCAAATGCATGTGTGGCGCTAGTGAATACATCTCACCTGTCACACGTCATAGCCCGCTCCTCCAGCAACAATTACCTGTGGCAACTTTCTTGAGATCAGCTTGCTTGGATGGCAAAGTTTACAGAACTCTCTTGATTTCGAAAAGCTTTCTTACGTTATAACCCTTGATCAATGAGACAGTCAGAGCATACCGTTGGCATGTTGAAGAGGCAGATGCTGCACAGTTCTGATTGGCTGATGTACCAGAGAGTAGAATTCATGACTTGTGTCACATGGGAATTGCACGCTACTCGGATCCCATCCAGGCAGCAGAGAGCGTCCTGCGGTCTCCTCGTTGTTTGTGTACAAGTCGCTTTCATGATCGAATATTGTTTATTCAACTAACTTGATGTGCTGGCCCTTTAATCCTTCCACCTACGCTTAAGCCGTTTGACCTCTGGCGACTTCGTATCTCGGTTAGATATGTCTATCGCAACAAGTCAAAGACATCAGCAATGCTGTACTCTGACATTCAGCTCGGCAAAAATTGTCATTTGCTTCAACTTGTGCAATCCCATATCGACTGTCTCACAGCCATATGCTCAGCTTTAAGGGTCTAGCTTGCGTCCCCGAAGGGGACCAAAATACTATACTATGATGGTATAGGTGAGCTTTATTCATATACTGCTAGCATCCCCAGGTTTTACCATATGCTTGAGTTCCTTCGTAACCGCCAAGCTAGAGCCTTGCGTTCTTTCATCTTGCCATATCTACCTGGAACGAGGCAATGTTATGAACTCTGGATGCACAGAGTCGAGACTTTTCAGAGTCCGTATACTAGATCCAAAGCATTTCTGTTGCGTCGCCAGGTCCTGATGTAAAGCAACATACTTGGCTTATTTATTTCCAAACACAGAGCCCATGATTACTAAGAGAAACTACTGCGAACTCCTAGCTAATGTCTGGCATCGACGTATCTTTTTGTCCCAAGGGGCATTGGAGGAAGAGTGATGTCATGTGAGAGCTTAACGACTCTCTTTGCTCAAGTTAATAGCTATGCAAAGGCCAAGCAAAAAGATCGTCAATTCGATCACCCTACTTCCATTGTCCAGTATCAACCAACTAAACCTTCCTACTATTGTTATCGTCCCTCCCACACTCCTTGATCACTCAAGCTTAAATGCACTTATCTCCTTTCGCCTCCTATTTCAATACATATACCTTACGAAAGCTTCTCAGGTGCTCAATCGTGCAATCTTGTTTCATGGATTCTTCATCTCAAGTTGCATATATCCAGATCAGTTGTTGTAGGTCTTTTAAAGCAGATTATTAGTTGTGTTCTATTAATGTCTCAGTAAACTTCGTATTTGTCTTAATACATATTATAAGCTCCTACGGGGTATAAGGGACGCGCCAGGGACTAGAGTGGAGGCGGTTCTTGTGCGAATATCCTATTATCAGAATGTCTTCTTCTCTTTCTAGTCTTCTTCATGTGAGATTAGAAGAGAACAGTCCGTTTTGAAGGAATACTAATATATTTGCCTGTGTAGAGGGATGAATGTTGCCTTGCGCACGCTGCTATAGCAGAGGCAGCCAATCAGGGATATGGACGAGGGACCATATGAAACGAGTAATTTTGAGTAGCTTGAAACCCGTCTTTAGTGCTCAATGAATCATGTTCAAAGATAGGTGGTTTGAAGTATAAGTTTAAAGATTAGAGCTGCTTTGGCGGCGTCGTATGTCAGAGGGAGACGTAGCATAAGAGCTAAACGAATCTGAGTACTGAAGATCCTACGATTAGACATATCGCAAGGTACCCACACGTGCACGTATGTAAAGCTGATGGCGAGTTTTGGCATCTGAGTAGGAGGAGTGAAGCAGACGCAGTCCACTCCACCCCACAAATTTTGGTGCAGAATAGCTACTTGTGAGTTTTAGCCTGGCCTAGCATGCCGGGCGATATGACTGTGCTTGAGATGTAGCGCAGCGGGTCTGTTTGTTGCGCATGTCTCTCTTCCTACTTGGCTAGCGCAAAATGTAGCTTCTGGATTCTGCGCCTTTGAGGTTACTGATTCGTCTTACTGACATGAGTTTGGCACTTCGAATGTAAAAGAATACCATGTTCGTGGCTCTTTTGCGATTATTGGCTGCTTGTTGTGAGACAGCAATCAGATATCGACTGTAACTCGGAGGCGAAGTGACCGATGCAAAGCTCAGTGATCTGTTGTTCAGGCACATGTTGTATGATATTGCTGCAAATAAGTATTACCAATATGATGTGCAATGTCATCGGAAGATCCTTGGGTGCTACTTTCCTTGCCTGTCTGCAAACGATTTGATTTCAAATTGCGAGTAGACTCATCGCGATATTTCATCCTGTGAACCACACGGGGTGGCAGGTTACGATATAAAGTTATACATCTACTGGGATCAACAAGCAGTAATCGCACGATTTCAGAAAGTCGAGGTACGAATGTAGCTCCTTGAATATAACTGGAGTGGCGGTTGATGATCGCCGTGCGCGAACTCTAGAGGCAAGAAGTCGGCCTTGGATTATTCGCCGACAAGGGTGTATCTGCATAATGTTTGAAGTGTTAAGCAGTATTTATGAACGCGCTCGGTAAGGGTTGTTTGCTGTATACGAATAGGGTCCTGGTGTTGCAATCTCGTTCGTTGGACAGCCCTTGAGAACCATCTGTAGCCCTTGGAGTTATCGTCGACCAAACTATGTCAACGGTCTTGAGCGGTAAAGCTTACCGCCGTTGTTGCATTCCACAATGCTCTTGATTTCGGAAGGGCAACTCGCTCAACATTACTGCAAGTGCAAAGAAATATAAAGAGCGCTGAATCGATCTGGAAAGCTTCGGTACCCGTAAATCGGTCCAACAAGCACGGCCTCATTGTTGCGCAACAGCCTGCCGAAATTAGTATGGCATGCGAAGATTATGCATAGGAGCTTCATAGTTGAGAAGCGAACAATACGTTCCGCATTGGAACCCATTCCTGAACTACCTATACTTAATACAGAACGACACCGTTGTAACCATAGCATGGCCTACCGAAGGCTGGGTTAAAGCGCGATCATAGGTCGTCTTCCAAGAACTTGTAGGCAAACCGGAAGTCTGCCTTCCTTCGGTTCATCCTACGTTACGTCAGTATTGCTCTGCAAGCGATAAAATGGTTGTAGCGGACTTACCATGTGCTCTCGTAGTCGAAGAACCTGTACGTTCCCTGCTCATAATCTTCAGTAATTGCCTTTGGTTCTTCATGACGCTGGAACCAGGTTTGGTACTGCTTATGAAACCTCCAGCTTTGTGACTTCAGCGCCTTCGCAGCAAGATACTGTTGGTATGTGTTTTGACGGTAGTAGAAGGCGTAGAAGAGAGCATCTGTTTCGATGCGAGAGTAAAGGCGAGGGTCATCGAAGATTGCTAACGGTTCTTGCGGGTAGTGCGATGGTGTAAAGGGGTAGGGGTTCTGTGGGCGATAGTGGCGAGGTGCCTCAGTATCGGCAGAGTCAGGTGCAGTCGCCATTGAGGCTGCAAGCATTCGCTCATCTGGAGGTTTTGTTGCGGATGCAGAGATGTCGTTCTTAGTAGCCTCGAACGAATCGAGTAGGTCTTGCAAGCTCGATGGTAGATGGTAGACAGACTCCTCGTCCTCATCATCAGCATGAGACTCACCATTGGTGAGTGGCGGCGTCGTAGTCTCCGACTCGTCATCTTCGGTAGATTCTGGAGCTGGAGTCTTTTTCCTGCTCGCCGCTTTTGTATCCTCGGTCGATGCTGCACGTGATAGACCCTGCTTCTCCGCAGCCGGTGTTGCTGGCACACTGGGGGTAGCTGCTGGTGATTTGGTGGGCTGGGGTGGTGCTGGTGCTGGTGCTGGTGCTTCGACAGGGGGTTGTGTACGAGATGCTGGCTGGGCATTCGATATTGCTGGCGATGCCGTCGCACTTGAGCGTCCTGGTGCTAGCCCTGAGGCAAGCCCTGGTGGTGGTGGTAGGGGCGCTATCCCTACACCATTTTTGTCGCTCGCTGCTGCCGCTGCCGCCGCTGATGCGTATTTCAGTGGTTCTCCCGGAGTTCGTGTCGGTATCGGTGCTGGCTTCATGGTGCTTGTTGCTGTATTTGATGCACCAGGTAATGGTGTATGTAATGTCGCCAGTGCAGGTAAAGGTGATTTCAGCTGTGTCGAGGGCCGTCGCGCCCCTGCTGCTTCTCCAGATTTTGGCTTTGTGATTGTGGATCGAGACTCAGCATCTGGCTCTTCTGCTATTGATTGTGTATCTTGTGATGAAACGCGGTCTGCCTCGTTGCCCATGCCGTAGATGGCCTCCTCTTCATCGAGGTTGAAGTCATCGTATATTGTATCGTCCTCCATAAAATCCGGATTTTGGTTTTCCTCCACGTAGTATTTGATGCTGTCCTCAATCTCTTTGACCTGCTCGGTGTCGACATTGCTGTTTTCCAGCGCGCGTTGCAGCAAGTCCAGCTTGCTTTGATGCCATTTGTGCCGTTCTGATGTTTCCTCAAGCTCCGCTATCCGTTCAGCTTTCGAATTGTCTGACTTCTTGCCCTTCTTCATGCTTGCATGCATTACCTCAACGTCAGCCTCGATCTTCTCCACTTGCTGCTCCAGCTCTTCGTTCATATGCTGCAAGAACTCAACCATCTCCATCCGTTCTCGATCCTTTGGGTCGATCTTTGATGCTAACGATAGCCCCTCTTTCGAGTACGCCTTAGTCTTCATCTCCTTTTCGACAGCCTTGAAACGCTCCATTTGCTGTGCAACATTAGCATGGTATTCCCACCAGCGATTGATTGCCGCTTACTGTCTCAATAAGCTTTCTGTGATCCAAAAGCGGTTTCTTGTCCTTGATTTCGCTCATGGCGGCCCATGTCTTGATTTGGTCGCGCGACCGTTGCAACTTCTTGATCTCCTTCTTCAGCTGGTCTTCTAGTTTTTCTTTTTGCGAAGGATTTGACGTCTGAATAATCTTGTCATATATACTCTCGAAAGTCGCGACGCCTTCTGCAACTTTCTTGAAGCATTTGTCGATCTCTTGCTGGAGCTTGCGAGCTGCCATCGTGCTTGCGTGGCCTTGCGCGAGGGCTTGCGTATGACGTGATGGGGTGGGCGATTCGTTCGGAGAGGAAGAATTGGCAACGTCAGCAGTGAGCGCGAGAGTGTTTGCTCTGTCGCAATGGGTGGGACTGTCCGTTCAAGCGTTGGCGAGCGTGAAGGTCCGCAGTGAGGTAGCGCGATTATGGCTAGTACTGCCAAGTGCTGCTCTAGCGCATTCGCTAGCCTTCTTCTCCCCGCAGCGCGTCCACGCGTTTTGGTCAATTAAATATCACCAAACCAAGTATAGGTGTCCCAATTGATGTCTCCCTTACGTGCGGTTCCTTTCTCCTCTTAATCATATTGGTAGAATCCAGACATTCTTGCCTTCACGTTTTGAACAACGCGAAGCTACCCCATCATTATGAGGAGTATGTGTCTACTGCAAGCCAACAGGGACCCAGTCGTTGACTTTGCACAGCCGTGCTGCAGAGAGTCAAGTCCGCATCAGTAACTGTTGATGGTCAGCTCATTTCATCAATCGGGAAAGGCATATTAGTATTGGCCGCCGTGTCCAAAGATGATACTGAGAAAGAAATGGAGTTCATGGCTTCCAAGATCTTGAAGACCAAGCTTTGGGACGATAACTCAACAGACCCTGTAGGGCGATGGAAGTTGAATGTTAAAGAGATTGACGGAGAGGTCCTGTGCGGTACGTAAAATCTTTGAAGCCAAAGTCCACTTTATTAATACACCACAGTCTCCCAGTTTACATTGCTTGCTACTACAAAGAAAGGCAACAAACCAGACTTCCACCACTCTGCAAGCGGCGAAAAGGCTAGAACATTATACCAGAATTTCTTCGAGCAGTTGCGAGATCAACTTGGCTCAGACAAGGTCAAGGACGGTGTGTTCGCTGCGATGATGGACGTTGCATTGGTCAACGATGGGCCGGTAAGTGTATATTGCACCTGCTCATACAATGATATGTATCCTCCATGCTTTTTTGATGGGAGTTCTCTACGTGGATTGCTTACTGACATCTCATCCAGGTCACCATTCAAATCGACACGGCCCCATCTAAGTTGGTCAACAACAGTGCATAGATGATCTTACGCAAATTCTCGCTTTCCCATGGCCAACATTACCCTGATCGGGTTGATCTGCGAAGCCCTCTAGTAGCAACTCACAACTGTAAACGTCAGTGATCTGGTTGCGGGTACGACACAAGTCGCCAATGCCATCAAATACTTGGTGATATTCATATATTAAAATCAATACCCAAGGCACGGTACGAATCCGGGATGATATCGTGTTGCGGCCATATAATAATGAATTGTTTTGACGCAGTACATCAGCGATAGCTGGCGGCAATACGTGCACGAGAGTCAAGATGTTCGATGCGCGATGCTTGTCATGCATCGGGATAGAATGAATGGGTACCACAGGATCAACTCCAGCTGCTGGTTATTGAATTATCAGTGTCGTCCTAAAGTTGCACAAGGACAGTAGGTACCAAACCTCGCAGTTTCTCAGTTGATCATCGCCACCTGGGTTTCTGTAACACGGCTTGCCCTTTGGACACAATGATGGTAACGATGAGATTTGGTCACAAAGTTAACTGCCGATGTGTTTCTCAGTCCCACATGCAACGAGAAGGTGCAACATCCGACTGATCTAGATCTTATCAGCGAAGTCAGCAGTCTGGACTAGACGTGCTACCGTGGCCATGGGGCTGGAGTGATGGATGCACCCAGATGTGGCTGTGATCACATTTAGTGGAGCTGGCTCATCTTCTAACACTTTTAATTCGCTAGCCGCACGCTAATATCCGTTCCAGAGGATGACGTCTGGTTCGCCAGCGTAAGGCAACACCGTCATTCGTAGTACAAATGCAAATCCCCCACAAAGAAACTCTCCTTAGAGCGAAGAACGCATAAGGAGGAATAGTGGTTTGTTTTCTAGATACGCAGTCTCATGTTAAGAAAAGGCAGAGTATAAGGCGACCGCGCGATCGACCCTGCATATCGACATTGAGGATTAGGTCTAGCGCGCGTCAGGCTCGATCTGTCTCAAGCACTTTTTGTCCTTTGTTGTAACAACAATCTGAAGACAAACTGCAGAAAGTACTTCGTGGCCTTTACAGCCTTCTCTTTCCTTCTACTTCTTTTGTTTTCTATTATACCTGCAAGCGCAGCGCGGTGATGCTGACCTCTTTGGCAACCTGGGCGCTCGGCGCAGTCATTCGTATGTTCCTTAGAGATCGCCAGTTGTTAACCGATTGCTGGATTTTTGCTGCTATTACTGCCTTATTGGTAAGAGAGCAATTGACAGATTTCTGGCGAAAGAGTTTGGATGCGTCTGGGACGACGGTGGGGTCTTCCATGGTGGTGGTCCTTGCTCTCATCACAGTCCCACTTGCCATCCTGGGATCAAGATCACGGCGCAAGCTTGACAACGACAAGAACGTAGATTTGTTACTCAAGGACATCGACAAATGGACTCTGCAGTATCCCAAGGCTAGGATATTCCCGTGTGAGACGAAACATGCGCGTATGTTCCCCAAGCGTCATGCCTTCCAGTACTCTTATCTTCAATATGGTTTTCCAATAATACCTGGTGGTGTGACCTCTGATGGGCAGAATGTTGCAACTGGAGCCGACCAAGAGATAGGTAGTTGGTGGTTACGTGTCAGAGCGGTCGACTACCTCACGAGAGGCAACGGCAAACTTGGCTTCTACGGGAAACTACAGATGTTTATGAGGGAACAGAAAGTCAAAGACTCTGACTGGTCCTACGCTTATCTGGTGACCGCACCACGCTTCTTCGGCTACTCTTTCAATCCTGTATCCTTCTGGTATATCTATGACCAAGAACACCGGCTTAAAAAGATGATACTCGAAGTCAATAACACGTTTGGAGAGCGCCGCATGTACTTGCTCAGCGGGACAAGTTCTTCCAATCTGCCTCAAACACCAGCTTCTACCCACGAAGAAGAATATGGACAAGACGCACTTCCCGCATCGAAATCGCGGTTCACTGACCTTTGGACAAAAGACTTTCACGTCTCGCCTTTCAATTCTCGCAAGGGCTCATATGCGCTCAGAGCCCAGAATCCATTCCCTTACGTAAATTACGATGCACCTATGATTGACAACACAATTACGCTGAAGTCCTCTAAAGACCATGCAAAGGTTGTTGCGCGCTTGAACTGTGTTGGAAAACCACTCGATCCTGATGAATTGGGGTTATTAGGGACGTCGTGGTTTATATTGAAGTGGTGGTGGGTTGGGCTAGTGACATTTCCACGCATTTTGAAAGAAGCTTTCAATCTGTTCTATAAGCGAAATTTGCATGTATGGTTCCGACCAGAGGTACTTACGCCTAGCTTGGGTCGACTACCATCTGCATCAGAGACGTAAGTCCGATACTTAACAGCCATTAGCTACATAGCACTAATAGTTGCAGTTTTCTTCACAAGGTGTTTCACGATTATCTGGCTCATCTCGTCAACACAGCTCAAGATGATTTCTGTATCACACTTCGCACTATGATGCCTGAGATACCGAAACAGACCATAGCATTCACACGACCTTCTCGAGAACGAGTACCCAAAGAGTTTGAGATCCGCGTTTTGACGCCCGCGTTCTATTCGCGATTCATCCATTACGCTTACACTTCCGAAGCATTCGATCGTGAATGTGTTTTTACTGACGAAAAGAATCGGACGTGCTGGATATCTCATCCAGAACTGCTGGCACAACTACTCAGCCAGTCTACGCCTGTAGCGTCGAGAAGCACTGCTTCTCATAGTCGCAACCATTTGAGTGAGTTTAACTGGTTTTTACTCAAGAAACTGCGCTGTGCTCCGGCCGAGCCTGCGTACAATGTAACTCCGAAGAATCCTGAATTTCATCTTGAAGATATTCGTGCTAGAAACTTCTCGGACATGGACGCCTTGGTGAAGAACCAGTACAAACGAACATATGCTGGCGAGTATCGGAGGATAGTCACCAAGCTGTTCATAGCTCAGCGGTTTTGCCTAGGGTTTCCTCAGATCATCACGCTGACTGATTGGATTGTGAGGATCTTGATGTGTTATCTCGCGGCGCAGGAGGTGTCGGGTTCGAGTGTGTTCATTCGGTATTCATTATTTGAACAGGGATGGTGGCCACTATTGAAAAGTTTTGCGGTAACTGCTGCAAGCCACACGTATGCACTCCTCAAAGGCTATCAGTAGTGCATCTGGCCGTTGTAGCATACACCAAAGTGGACTCCACTCCATATTATGATGACAGACTGGAAAACCGGATACGACTTTGTTCTCGTTGAGAGACAGAAAATCGGCACACATTGATGGCTAAACAGCAACTATTTATCAAATTATCATCCTTGCGTTCAGAACTGCAGACGTGGTTTTGTAAGTCATTTAACTCCGAGGCCGACCTGAGTTACCGTTCTCACCCTCAAATCTCATGTGCGTTCATTGTGATGCTTTGTGAAATATTCTGACCATTCCAGATTTGACAGCCGAGGTTATGCACATTCATCTTTTCCGGCCTAGCGTGCCCGAGCTCGAAATCTGGGGTTGATGCAGCTTCACATGTTATGCAGCCCACAAAAAAGCGCACTCGCATCGACATGTGAAGCTGCGAGCAGGTCGCGTGCCGCAAAGACCATCACCTTCACATTAGCAACAGCGAGATGATGGAACATAATTGAGCAAAGTGTAGGCACACTTGCCCTACAGAGCTGAGGGCCAGCCCCAAGCAATTGGCATACAACGTCATCCTTGTCCAAGCTCTAATAGTCCCCTCATTCATCGGATCTGCACCAGTCATACATTCAGTCGCGTGGTTTCCCTTTGGACCGAGGGAACTTCTTACAATGCTCCAGCGTTAGCTGCGCGTGCTGGCCTCTGATTCACCATGCCAGGTTCCTCGGGTTCAGCGGTCGGCCCAATGGTGCCTTCAGCCGGACCTTCCCGAGCTCTGTGACTGGAATTCATGAACGTGCTAACTTGAATCTGGGGCAGGTTGTGAGATCTGCAGTTCTACTTAAGAGACTTGGCTGCCCGGACGTCAGGAAATTGGAACTAGGAAAGTGTCATCATTGCATATCACTGATTTGAAAGACATTGATATCGCTTCTGCTATCTTATGTCCATCAATAAAGATTGAAAACTTCAAAATTCATTATCCACGTTACAATTGACGGCAGCCAACACTGTACACAATGTCTCACGCTGACGCCGAAGAGGCGCAATACCAGAGGGAGGTCGAGGAGGTCAAGCAGTGGTGGACTGACGAAAGGTGGAGGTACACAAAACGACCATTCACAGCCGAGCAAATTGTCGCGAAGCGTGGGACACTGAAGATCGAGTACCCTGGAAATGCTCTCTCAAAGAAGCTTTGGAAGACCGTAGAGGATCGATTCAAGGTATGATCGTTCAGAAAACACATCTACTGATTGATGTCTAAGAACTCGCAGAACAAGGACGTTAGCTATACATACGGATGTTTGGATCCAGTCATGGTCACACAAATGGCAAAGTATCTCGATACAGTTTACGTTTCTGGATGGCAGTGTTCATCGACAGCATCATCGACCGATGAGCCTGGACCAGATTTGGCAGATTACCCCTACGTGAGTAAAATACATTGTAGTCAAACTCCAAGACTGACTGGTACAGACAACGGTTCCTAACAAAGTTGGGCATCTTTTCATGGCGCAATTGTTCCATGACCGCAAGCAACGTGAAGAGCGTGTCACTACACCTAAAGCCGATCGCGCGAAGCTTGCCAATGTCGATTACTTACGGCCCATCATCGCTGATGCGGACACCGGCCATGGAGGTCTGACGGCCGTTATGAAGCTAACAAAGCTGTTCATCGAGAAGGGTGCTGCTGGTATTCATATTGAAGATCAGGCACCAGGAACAAAGAAGTGTGGGCACATGGCAGGGAAGGTCCTGGTACCGATTAGTGAGCATATCAATCGCCTGGTAGCTATTCGAGCTCAGGCCGACATCATGGGTAGCGACCTCCTTGCTGTTGCCCGTACTGACTCGGAAGCCGCCACTCTGATCACATCAACGATCGATCCTCGCGATCACCACTACATCCTCGGTGTGACTAACCCAGCCCTCCAGCCTCTCAGTGACCTCATGTATACTGCTGAGCAAGCTGGAAAGAACGGTGCAGAACTGCAAGCAATCGAGGATGCATGGATCAAGGAGGCGGGCCTAAAGTTGTTCAACGAGGCCGTGGCAGACACAATCAATGCTGGTGTTCACGTCAATAAACAGGAGCTGATCGCTCAATTCAACGAACAGAGCAAGGGAAAGAGCAACGCCGAGGCACGTGCTATCGCAAAAGGACTGACAGGCGTTGATGTATTCTTCAACTGGGAGGCTGCCCGAACACGCGAGGGATATTACAGATACCAGGGCGGATGTCAAACTGCCGTCAACCGCGCAATCGCGTACGCGCCATACTGCGATATGATCTGGATGGAGTCGGCAAAGCCTGACTACGGTCAGGCGAAGGAATTCGCTGATGGTGTCCATGCTGTCTGGTCAGAGCAGAAGTATGTCTTTTCCACGACCAGTGATCTAATATATGCTAACTGGCAAATAGGCTTGCATACAATCTGTCACCTTCCTTCAACTGGAAGAGCGCCATGTCTCGCGACGAGCAAGAGACCTATATCAAGCGTCTTGCAGCTCTCGGTTACTGTTGGCAATTTATTACGCTGGCTGGTCTGCATCAGACCGCTCTTATGGCTGACACGTTTACTAAGGCGTATGCTAAGCAGGGTATGCGTGCCTATGGCGAAATCATTCAGGAACCCGAGGCAGAGAACAAGGTTGATGTTCTCACACATCAGAAGTGGAGTGGTGCCAATTACGTTGATAATCTGCTGAAGATGGTATCTGGTGGCGTCAGCTCGACGGCGGCGATGGGCAAGGGTGTTACAGAGGAGCAGTTCAAATAAGCTCATGAAATAATATATGTTACTGTGGAAGGTTAGAACGATATTCGCTATTTGCGAATTTGCAAGAAAACTAAATCAACAAATATGTTCCTTTCATTGCCGCGGTGACGACTAATAGTGTGCGTCTACAGTCTTGCCGAGCTTGATCATTTCATTTGAATACAGGACATCAGTCCAGCAGGTCCTGGGAAGCCGATGTTTTCCAATATACATGACGGCTAATGTGGACTCTCACCAGATGCATCCGATGCTTAACAATGGCAGACACTGCCAGACCATAGCAAGACAACCCGAGCATACCACACCCGATCATCGAGGCAAACTTGTAAAAACACAAGCTTCTAGATAATACACTTGCCACGTACCCTTTATTTGAGGGGTTTATCAGAAATATGATCAGCTATTGGTGGTTCATCATGCGAGTTGGCTTACAGATACTTGCTTTGAAGTCTTCATCAGAATGAAACCATACGCGAGCGGTGCAAAGGCTCATCATCGCATCTCTTCCCTGCACGTTTTGTTCTGCTCTAATGTTTCCAACCTAACTCGTCTTGAAAAGATTTGGATATCGTCGGCTCACCGTAAAACCCTAAAAGCCTGCCACGAAATCTGATTTTTGTCAACAACAGGTCTGGTGCTAGCACTTCACATATGTGCCTGCTCCACCTTGAACGGAAGTTACCATCTGTACGAACAATTCATTTTGAATTGAATCTCGATGACTTCCTTTTAAGTAACTAACTATAAATTCAAAAAGAAAGAAAATCGAAACGTATTGTGTGCTACATTTGGTAATTCGATGATTCCCATTACGCGCAACACCTTGGTGAATTAATAGTACGTTTTTGCTAGTGCAGTAGCACACATAGTATAAGCGCATCACACTCCTGCTATCAACCTACCAATACTGTGGGACCTATTGCAACCCACGATTCTAATTAAGCTGTTCAGTGAGAGGAAATCCTCCTAAAACTGTCTGCGTCCATCAATACCATATTCGATCCATATTACTTCCTGTCAATCAGTCCGAATTCAATCATGATCATCGTTTATCTGCCACAGTTTCCTTCCACAGAGGAAGCTGTCTGGTATATGGCTTCCAAGTGGCTAAGATTCATAATGATACAGGATACGCAGAAGGGAACCATACGCATTCGATCCTTATCTACCACGTGCAAGCCGTATCATTGAGACAATGTATTACGAAACCTGGGTTGTCTATATGATAGTCAAGAAGGGCTAGAAACAAGCTGATGGACTGGAGCGAGTGAGGAACATGCCTTGGATGCCCGTCGAGCTGAAAGGGAGCTTAAAATTCATAATTGGAACATGTTATTATGGCGAGGCTCACACTTGGTCCTTCCATTTGCCAATAATGTATACTAGATTTTCATCCCAATAACATTTGTGATCGAGGCACACATTTTTACAGCCGTTTTTCTCAAACTTCGAGATAGGACTGGAGGATCATGTGGTTACAACCGTGGGTGTACGAACGATCCTTGCTCGATTAAAGTCTGAGCCAATATACAGAAGAATTAAGTTCACTTATGGGATGTCTGTTGACAGTTGGGTATGCATGTATTGTTGCTTGCTGGAAATGTTTGTTGGATGCTCCAAGGTAGACGCGGTGCCCCACTTGCTGTACCTTACCACTACAAATTATCTTTGGCCTTTAACGATAACGACCTTTCATCTCCACCCCGATCATGTCTCATCCTCATACAATCGGTCTTACGGTCAGTTGAACCCTAAGAAAACTCATCCTTTTCGGCCCCATGTCATCTCACGGCAGCCACTGCTGCGCCCCACTGAATCTATCGTCAGATTCGGCTGCGCGGCAATCTAGGGTACGGTCCAGCTTATTGCAAGTGGAGGCTGAGTGAACGCCGGTGGCTGTCTTAATATGACAGTCATCTGAATAGACCGCGGAGGTATACTCAATTAATATGAAGGTGTGATGTTCGCCTGCGTCGGGATACCATTGTAATATCCTGTTGTGTTCTGAACCTTCACTCCTGAACCACACCCGAATACGTATACGAACAACGGGGATGTTGCCAGAAACACATTAAAAATCGAAAAATTTGGATAGAAATTTCGATCTCGACAGCAATCCTTGCGCCTTCGTTCGACATTCACTGTGTTGTTCTCCTACGTTTGCGCTGCATATCAAACAGGGGGGCGCCTGACGTGGCTGTGTTGGGCAGCTGTGCCGGTAAACGTAACAGCATAATAAAGCAGTACTGAACGACGCAATATCAACTCCAAACGAACCGCATTCGCTCTTCTCGAAACCATGGATATTGGAAATACACATTGCGAGGCAGTGACCCCACAAGTCGACCCCTTCTGCGACTTCGATTCTTCCACCCCTGCCGTCACAACGCCAAATGCAGCACCAGAGCTTTCATCTTTCGTTGCACCACTCGCATCGCCAAACACAGGGGAAGAAGAAAGCCCTCTATATACCGAGATCAATATTCCTCTTCCAGCCATTCCAGCACCATCAAAGCAAACACAAGCATCTCTGTCACCACCGTCAAAATCGCGGTCACGAGCAGTTTCGTTATCGTCACTTTCACCATTCCACCGTAGAAGCTCATCTGTCTCTTTGTCAGGGAGAGCAAGCGAAGATTGGCCAAGGATCAAAAAGGAGGTGAAGAACAAGGAGGTCGCTGCGATGATGAACCTCAACCATCAGAATAAACGGAATCGCAGTGGAACGGTAGATGCATTGGCTGTTGTACCAGCGGTTCTGGTGCTGAGCGCTGAACTATTCACGCCTGGGCAAGGTAATGAGGGAAGAAGAAAAGACCGTGGAGTAACTAGATGGGAGGATGGTATTCGATAAGGGAGTTTTAGAGAACGATGAAAGCATATTATTTGCCGATAGGGTTAAGGATATGACGGACAGAAGTACGTATTGGAAAAGGCACCACGTCGTTGTGGTTTCCACAGATTTGTAATGAATAGACAGCGGTGGCTGTGATTTTCAATTTTTGGTAGTCGATCATGGACACGCACCCCGGCTGACATTCTAATAGCATCTTCAGCAGACTGTGCATGAGATCTGCGAAGTATGATACCTAAACGGACTCCCTTTGTCCTTTAGTATTCAAATTCTGTTTTCTTGAAACTTCTTTGACGATATTTTGTCTAGGAAAGCTGGCAAGCATTCATAGTGGACGTGAGTTTGAGGCTGACGTGTTTGGACAATCCTCAACCTCCTCTTCTGACGGCAGCTTCTCTAGTCATACCCAGGATTGGCAATATGCTAGATAAATATGGTAGTGCAGATAAAATTCCTTTGTCTCAATACTGTCATTCAGGCGTTCACTACATTGATAATGATGCCAGGATCCTCGCTTTCCATACTGCAGCGTGTATTCCTCCGAACACCTATGTACTTCCTTCTTGTCAATATTTACCGCTGCGAGTTCAACCCCATCCCAAGGTCCGACAAATAGCCGCCTTACGGTGCGCTTCGTTGACAAGATAGACATCAAGCCTCTCATTCATTCATGCATCTCCAACTGCATGCCATGGGTTGGCATATGCACACACTATCGGCCCTTAAAAGGTCGCTGTCAAGTATGAAGACAACTTACCTAGCTTGAAAGCTGACATAAGATTCGTATCGATTTTCGCGTCCGCTCAGATCATAACTGTGTCTATGTACCAGCCTTCCTGTGGTCCTATTGTCTTATTGTTTGCTCCATCCCACGGCGTGTTTTTCCTCATTTTGGAAACCTCGACACCCTGTTCCGCATCAGCTCATCTACATGACGATTCTTTCAACCTCAACTCAGTACGCACGCCCTAGCACTGGTCGAACCCGGCATTCTTCGAAGTCGCCCAAGGCTCTAGGCGTTTAGCTTTCATACAAGGAAAAGTTGTAGGCGTTATTTGGGATGTGGGTGGGTTGCGTCTCATATACGGTTATTCGCTGTACAACACTGACGATTGATCATGGTATCAACAGACATTCATGATCCGGGCGCCCGTTTGTATCCACTTTCTCCTCGCGTGCAAAAATTCTCAATATTCGTTTCTGGGCAGTGTAACGGAGAACTGCTCAAGTCTTCTCATACAATCGAAAAAGGCAATACGAGAGCTCAAACGGACATTGAACAGCGTATCAACTCTCAGACTTCTGAGAGCCTCTAGCGATACCACAGCAGGCAGAATACAAGGCCAAGCTCGAAAGGGATCCTGTCGCAGTGTTGTGTTACGTATTGTGACAGATGTTGTACACCCCTCTGTCTCAATCGTACAAGAACACTCACGTTCCATACCCTGGTCAGCAACACAATTCACGTGACTACCCGCTTTTGGCAAGCGGATCTCGACCCTGGCCTTTTTTTCCTTGAATCAGAAGGTTGCTATTCCTCAGCATGCAACTGGACCAAGGCTTTTTAAAAGAGCAACGTTGAGAATGATTACATCTGGAAGAGTCTTCCGGGTATTGGCGCTGCAGGCAGCGATTTTGTGCGTGAAAGCCTAAAATTGCGTAACCCTGCTGCATCGGTTTCGGTAGACCTGCTCTTTTGCCGAGACGCAGTTGGTTCGAAAACTTCGTCTGGGTGAATACGCAACGATCTATTATTCACCATGCTACCCAATTCCTGAAAAACTGCCTCCCCAGCGCCCACAACGGCGACTAGGCTCTACAATTAACCCGCTCTTCCGACCCGACCGCCCTTCCACTTCCTCATCAGCTGCCCTTTGCGAATAAGGGATTTAGCACCCCCACCACCGGCGTCATGGTTCGCAATATCGTCGTTCTCGGCGGGAGCTCGCACCCGCAGCTGACTGAGTATGCGCAAACTTGTGTTAAGGAAGAACATTCAGCCCACTAACGAGTGTTCAGGACTATCTGCAACCACCTCGGCATCCCGCCTGCAAAGGTCCTCCTCGGCAAGTTCAAGGTCGGTGAGACCAGAGTTGAGATTGAAGAGAGTGTGCGAGGAAAGGATGTCTTTATCATCCAATCTGGTGGAGGTCCAGGTACTGAATCCCCTGCCTTTTGGGCCGCGCAACATTCGCTGTCTGACACAAGGCGCGGTGTTGGAGCTTCACATGAAAAACTCGCGCTAATATTCTTGCGGCGCAGTAAATGACCACTTGATGGAGTAGGCTCTTCTACATGTTGTAGTTGCTTGCAATACCTGACCGTCTTGCAGACTTCTCATTACTATCTCCGCCTGCCAGACAGCCTCGGCAAAGCGCATCACCGCTGTTCTGCCGCTCTTCCCGTACTCCAGACAATCGGACATCCCTTACAACAAGACTGGTGCACCACTCGCTAAAGTCCCCGGTACACGGTCAAGGCAAGGCACTTACAGCTTTGAGTCGCGTCCTCAAACGCCTCACCCAGGCCAACCTGAAAGTGCAGGCCTGAGCGCAAATGGCACGGCGACGCTGCACCACCAGCTCAGTCGCATGAAGATGGATGAGCAGCGCAACGGCCCCTCGAACCCTCCGAGCCCCGTGAAGGCGAACGGTCTCCGTCGTAGCGAGACGGTCGATTCGAGCAAGTCGGAGAATTCAGTGCACTTTGATGGCGTGAATGGCACAAATGGCGTTGTCACAAAAGCAATTACCAAGCCTCCAGCTTTCGAGCCGCAGGTCGGATATCGCCAGTGGGTTGCTCAGGCCGGTACACTGATCGCTGATCTCCTCACATGTGCTGGCGCAAACCATGTTATCACCATGGATTTGCATGGTACGTGACTGCTTTCTGTGAGCATTGGCCCTGTACTGACAAGGCACTAGATCCACAATACCAGGGTTTCTTTGACATCCCGGTCGACAATCTGTACGGTCGCCATCTCCTTCGCAAATATATCCAGTCGAACATTCCAAATTATCAGCAAGCCGTTATTGTCAGTCCAGACGCTGGAGGTGCGAAGAGAGCTACTGCCATCGCTGATGCACTCGGCATGCCTTTTGCGCTCATTCACAAGGAGCGCCGACCTACACAGATCAATGACAGGCAGAATGCGACCATGATGCTGGTTGGAGACGTTGCAGACCGTACGACCATTCTGATCGATGATCTGGCGGACACCTCAAACACTGTCACTCGCGCAGCCAAGCTGTTGAAGAAAGAGGGCGCCTCCCAAGTGTATGCGCTGATAACTCACGGTATTTTGAGCGGAGATGCTATCGATCGCATTAATGCCAGTGCGCTGGACAAGGTAGTTGTAACCAATACTGTTGACCAGACTGAGCACAAGTCACGGTGCCCGAAGTTGGAGGTTCTTGAAGTTGGTAACGTCTTTGCAGAGGTGAGCACGTTGTAAGCAAGAAGCAAAGTTCGACAACTAATAATTTCTAGGCCATCCGACGTGTCCACCATGGCGAGAGCATCAGTGTGTTATTCGACTACAGTTAGTGGCTGAACTCGGGCCGGACATCTGCTGCTTCTTCTCGTGAATTTTTCCTTACCAGAAACAAAGACGCCTCAGGGCGATAGAAAACATGTTAGAGTGTGAAGGCGGCAATTTGGAAGAGTACCATAGGTTGCATTTCTTTCCGTAACAGCCAGTATCACGTAGTGACTGTGTCGTTGTTTATGTTTATACACCGCTAACAAGCGGCATATTAAATATCTAGCTTGGATGCTACGTCTATTATTGCACGGACGGCGTTGGGTGGCGTACATGTACGTTATGTACAATCCGAAAAAAAAAGTGTAGACTTGAGATATTGTCCCATGAATTTCAGTCTCAAGGCTAGTTGATTGTTGTCGCTTGTCGTGTTACATGCTCTTTCCCTTTCAAGAGTCCAATACCTCTACTCATACTTGCCTCGCTAAGGTGCGCTGAATCACCTAGGCCGTACCGAAACTGCAATGACAGACTATCCTTCTTTCTCTTGTCTTACCTTGCTCGATGCTTCAACATTCCAAGTTGGTAGATGAGCATTCGACTGACCAAAGCCTCAGGAGGACCCTATGAAATGCTGGAATCATACACGATGTACAAGCTATGTCAGAATCGTGCAGCGTCAGATCTGGCTGCTCTTGTAACATGAAGGGCTAGATAAGGGCAGAGTTGAAAGGACCATGATGGATGGGATCGATAGGGACAAATTCACTCATGACGGAATGCATGATAGCAATATATGTATTTGTACTGAAAGAAGCTTTTCTGCGTTCGAAGTAATCCAATATATCACCACAATCGCTACCAAAGTCTAAAAATATATTTTAAAAGAACTCAACATCTATCCAGTGTTCCACCCAATGTTGAATTCTATACGTCTGAAATCAAATATTACTACTGCGGAGCACCCATACTTTGCAACCTCGCCAGTTCAAAGTACACGCCTCTCCTCGCCATGAGCTCGTCGTGTCTTCCCCTCTCCACAATCTTGCCCTGGTCAAATACATAGATAATATCAGCGTGTTGGATAGTGCTCAGACGATGCGCAATAGCGATCGTAGTGCGACCTTGTGCGGCCGCGTCAAGAGCGTCTTGAACAACTCGCTCGGATGTTGAGTCGAGCGCCGAGGTGGCTTCATCGAGAAGACTGGAAAATAATTAGCACAAGAGTCTGGAGAAGAAAGTGAAAGATTGAGAGCACTTGCAGAACTTTAGGGTCGCGGAGCAGTGCACGAGCGATGGCGATACGTTGGCGTTGTCCACCAGAGAGAAGCGCACCCTTAGCACCAACAAGTGTTGAGAAACCATCTGGCAAACTCATAATGAAATCGTAGATGTTTGCATCCTTACACGCCTGTACAACCGTTTCTTCGCTGATATCTTCCTTATCCGCAAGAATGTTCTCTCGGATCGTGCCGGTGTACAGAGTAGTTTCTTGACTGACGATAGCCAGTTGGGCGCGGTAATCCTGCAGATTATAGTCTTGCAGATTTACATCATCAACGAGAACGGAACCGGTGGTTGGATCGTAGAAGCGCTCGAGTAGCTGCATAACAGTTGACTTGCCACTGCCACTCGCACCGACAAGAGCAATGAACTGGCCAGGTTCAGCGGTGAGATCAACACCTCGGAGAACGCGGTGGTCTGGTCGACCAGGGTATGTGAAGCGCACACCCTGGAGTTCAACCCTGCCAGCAAGGCGATCAATTTTCTTGCCTTCAGGAGACCAATGATCAATTTTCGGCATGCGGTTGAGGAAAGATTTGAGCAGCTTGGCAGCGTCACGAGCTTCGCCCATGTCTGGTGCGAATGAGAAGATGGCGCCAGCGGACTGAGCACCGTTGATGATTGCAGAGTAGACGATGAAGAACTGCAGGACAGTGTACTCTTGTGCCAAGAGAAGGCGGCCACCATACCAGAATACTAAAGCGAAGATCAACATGGAAAGACCTTGCGAAGTGGCGTACAATGAAGCGGATATGTTGTTGAAGACGACATTGCCAGCAGCCTGCTTGCCTAGCTTCTCGTGATATTCGCGTAGTAAATGTTGCTCGAGAGACAGCGAGGCGACGGTGCGGATGGACGAAGCGGCTTCGCAGGCGAAGGACGCTGCTTCGGAAGTTTCCTTGTTACGTTTCTCCATACGGATGAGAGCATAGAACCTAAAATATCCGCAGGCCAGCATGAGGGGAATAGTTGAAGTGCAGACAAGAGCCAACTTCCATCCAAAAGAACAACCGACAATGATTGCAACGAAGATCGAAGCGGCAGAGCTGACAATCGTACCGAGAGTTGCGCCACTAAGGCCAGCAAGGCGATTGGCTTCCGACGAAAGGAAGCTAGCCAAGGCACCCGAGGTTACAGTCTCGCCGTCAAAGAATTCCATATCCTGGCGAAGCATGGCAGCAAAAGCGCGCTGGCGAACATTCCCAATAAGCCGAGCAGAGCCCTTCGATAGTGTCATACCCTGCGCCCAATAGAACGAGCCAATGACTAGTCCCAGCATGAAGAACATCCAACACCAGAAGTTCACATTGTAGCCTCCAAGCGATGTACCGGGTGACAGTAGCGAGTTGATGGAGTTGCCAAGGAAGATGGCCTGAATAGCTGGATTACATCCAGCCAAGAAACTAAAGATCAGACCAAAGGCCATAGTCTTATGTTCACCAGCGTTCATTTCCCAAGCGAACTTGACGAGTGCCCAGGTGCCGTATAACTCTTCCTTCTCATCCTTTTGTGCAACAATAGAGGGAGTAGATGTTACAGTACGCATCAATGCAGGCTTCTCTCCCTCAACTTCGGTAATTTTTTCATTTTCGTTGTCACGTGGCAGTTGCTTGCCAGGTTGTGCTTTCTGAGTGAGCTCCTGTGCCTGAACAAGACTTGCGTAGACACCGTCAGCACGTATCAAACTCTCGTGAGTACCTGTCTCCACAATCTCGCCCTTTGCCATAACTACAATTTTGTCCGCCTTCTTAACGGTCGAGAGACGATGAGCGATAACTATAGTGGTTCGGCCCTTAGCGGCACGGTCAAGCGCATCCTGAACAAGGCTTTCGGACTTGGTGTCCAGTGCTGCGGTAGCCTCGTCGAGCAACAAGATCTTTGGGTCAGACACAATAGCGCGTGCAATAGCGATACGCTGCTTCTGACCACCACTGAGCAAGTTGCCACGCTCTCCAACTTTTGTCTGGTAACCCTCTGGCAGGCCAGTAATGAAGTCGTGGGCATTGGCAATCTTTGCCGCCTTCTCAATGAGCTCAGTCTTCTTCCCCTCTGATGCATCGGCGTATTCAGTATTGACCAGCCCATGCACAATGCTTTCGTAGACTGTAGTGCTGAAAAGAACCGGCTCTTGGCTGACAATCGCCATGTGTTGTCGCAGCCATCTGAGGTTGAGTTTGCTGATGTCTTTGCCGTCCAAAAGGATCTGGCCTTCCATAGGAAGGTAAAAGCGTTCCAAAAGGCCAACAATTGTAGATTTTCCTGAACCAGAAGCCCCCACTAGCGCTACCATTTGTCCCGTCTGAACTGTTAGATTGAAGTTCTGAAGGACAACCGTATCCGGCCGAGATGGGTAGATATGCCTGAGATTCTTGAATTCGAGGTTGCCAACAAAAGTCTCAGGGACTTCGCCTTCGTCAGTTTCGGGGTCAATGGGTGACTTGCGCTCAATAGTGTTGAACACCTTAGTTGCCGCTGCGGTGGCTCCTCCAAAGGCTTGCAGGTGGGGGAGGTTCGAACCAATGGAAATACCAGCAATCATCGTTGCCATCACGACCGTAAGTATGTTCGCAACACCAAGCTCGCCGCTGTCAAGGAACCTCTTTCCTTGCCAAAATGCCAGAGAATATTGCAGGTTCAGAACGCCCATCATTCCAGCGATCATCATGGACAGCCAGAACTTGGCCTTGAAGTCATATCCAGTTGCCTTGTCCAAGAACACCTTGTATTTCTCTTGGAGGCGCCGTTGAGTTCCATATGCTGCTACATTACGGGCCGAAGCCAGAACTTCCTCGGCCAAAGATGCTGCAATGGCATTTTCGTCGATTGCGAGCGTCTGGTTCTTCTTCATCAATGTGCCGTTGACACCCATCATAAGCACAAGAGCGACCGTGGCCGATAACATGATTAGAGATAGCTTCCAAGATCGGACGAAACCAACGATGAGAGCAGAGACAAACATGGACACGCCGGAAATAAAGAGGCCGATCTTCTGACCAATCCCATCTTGGACTAAGTTCATGTCAGAGCTGATACGGGTAGTAACCTCTCCAGATCCAAGGAAGTCGAAGAAGGCGATGTTTTGTCTGAAAATTGCGCGGAGGTAGAGTTCTCGAATTTGTTTAGTGATCTGTTCTCCAGTGTAGGAAAACCCAATAATACTGATGTACGTTGTGACGAACGAACCAATAGCTACAACATGGTCAGTACTTGCGTGCGTAGGAAACTGAATCGTACGCACCAAGATAGACAAAGTATAAGGTATACTGATTAGTTTGGTCTTTGAAATGTTGCGCCGCGGTAGCATCTACTGAGAAACTGGTGAAGCTGCCAGCAAAATTACCGTAAACAAGCTGCAATTTGTCAGTCCCGGATGAAGGTGAGTCCTTGTGGAAGCGTTTCGCCTTGGGTGTATCCATTGATCTGGAGGTGTTCACATACTGTCATTAAAGGCATCACAGCTCCAGCTGCGATAGAAGCGATGAGCGATACGAACATGATTAACGTATGCTTCTTGTTCGCATATCGAAAGAGGGCAAGGTACCCAACGTTGATTTTTGGTGCATCAATTTGCGTGTCGATGATTTGTTTATCGTGGTCGCTGAGACCAGAGATCAGTGTTTTTGCCCCTTCCTCAGACTGCGCATCGAGCTTCTCGTTCAATCCTTCGCCAGGTGGCGTTCCAGTTGTTAATGTCGCCGCATTCACGGCAGCGCGCTCTTGGGGAGCGGCCATGTTGCTGTATTGGCTCCTCGAGGCTGGAGTGTCTATGTACCTCGAGAGGATGTCAACGATGTCTTTCACCCTTGGAGATTTCGACCTCGGCGCCACCAGCCGAATGCACAGGCCTGATATCGGGTTCGGGCTGATATTAGGCCCGTGTTGCTAGACCACAGTAGGTAAAGGAGCCGTGTCAATCTGTTCTCAAGTCTCGGGTAGGTGGCTCGCGTAGAGGTTTCACGTGCAACAAGCTTTGTCTCCAAGGTTAGGATCTTGATACGCAAGAACGAAAGTGTTTTGGAGAGGAATGGAAGAGGACGCGACCGGGCCACAGTGCTATTTACCCAAGACACAGACAATGGGCTGATAAGAGAGATGGATACGCGTTGCAAATGAAAGAAAGTAACACTTCGCAGACATCGTTAGCTCTTTTGCATCTTATAGAAATGTGGCTACAGCGGAAATTGGTGTTGAGCAAGTCAGCCGTCTAAGCCAAAAGGGCGCTGTCTTGCTGCGACTGCCTGACGATGTCATAAACCTCACATGGAGTCAAGGCCGGAGGAAAATGCCAATTCATTTTCGTGGTGGCGTTTCGTACTCAGATACGGCATGATTCTTTCTGAACAGCTAGCAATTGTTGGTTGATTTACCTTGGCTTGCAACTATGAGATTGAAGAGGCCAATCGCCTGCGAGGCAGAACGAATGCGAAGCATCGGAGCCGGTATCTGAAAAGCCCCGATGTTCCGATCGCATACAACAGTGTATTGTGCCGCCCTATTCTAAGTTTCCCACAATTCTGAGCAAAGCTGTTGCCTGATGCTCGCCTTCGACGGACCAAATGTGACGTAGGTCACTGCTCGATTTGGGTCACTGTTATGGATCTTACAGTAAGCTTCCGGACTAATGTGTAACTCTGTAAGCAATTGTTCATACACAAGTACGACAAGAGAAAGTAGCTTAATATGATACTGAAGCTTAATTAGAGGCCAGTGAAACCTTTCGCATTCGTCGTTATCGAGGCCAATAGCTATTGCTGACTGAATTGATGGTACCTGTCCCGCACCCAGGCCTAATCAATTTTTGTCCTGCAAGAGCTCCAGTCAATCCGTAGGCTGTCATTTATGCGAATATCTCTTACAGATCCTCGTTGCCTGTAGCGTGCGACATTTCTTTTTATTTTCACTGGGGCTAATTATGATTTTCATACAACGCGGTGACCGCAACAGGTTCTGCAGATTTCTCTCCTGTCTGCTGTAATCCTTCAATAAGAGCACCACCACCAGCGTGAAAACAACAAAAAATCAAGCGTAGACATTACTTCGCACAGTTTGCTGTGCTCATTCGACCCCGACTTTCTGATTTCTTTTCTTTGAGTTTTCTTCTCATCGTCGTCAATGGCATTACCGCTTGAATCACACGTCAAGATGCATAATCGATCAACGGCTTAACTGAGGGAAGTAATTCTTCAAGTCGAAGCAGAGTTAATAGAGTTTTGTTGAGCGTCTTTAGTAAGGAGCACTTCTGAGCAATCACGTCAAAGACTTGCTTGAAGATGATGGTCTTATTACTACCTACGATGTCAAGTGTAAGACAAGACGTTGCATTAAGAGAACAAATCTGGAGCAATTGGGATTTAAAGGCTCTAGCGGGTACCGTGTCTGTGCACCCAACGATTGGATTCAACCAACGATCGGCGCACAATATCAACACCAAATTTCAACGCGTAATAACTCAACAACCATGCCAGGAATTAATGATGCGCTTGAACAGATTCGTAAATTGAAGCCAGAAGAAAAACTTGTATATACACATATTGCAGAAAAACATGGTGTTGATCGCAACACACTGTCGCGCGCGCATCGAGGTGTGCAGGTCCCCCGACGCGTCGCCAACTACAACCAGCGCAAACTCACCACACAACAAGAAGTAGAGCTTGTCAAATATATAGAAGAGCTTACAGCCCGTCGCTTGCCACCTACAAGGCATATGGTACGCAATTTCGCCTCTGCAGTTGCCCAAAGTCCTTGCTCTGATAGCTGGGTTACGCGTTTCCTCAATCGTCACCACGACCAGCTCACCTCTCAATGGGTGACGGGTATGGACTCCAATCGACACAACGCTGAGTCTGAGTACAAATACAAGCTCTTCTTTGACATACTGCAGCAAAAGATTGTTGAATACGAGATTGAGCCAGCTCATACATACAATATGGATGAAAAAGGCTTTGCTATTGGAGTACTTGGCAGGACCAAGCGCATCTTCAGCCGGCGCCAGCGGGAGAAGAAGGAGGTTAGACAGGCTCGTCAGGATGGTAGTCGCGAGTGGGTGAGCGTATTGGCTTCGATTTGCGCGGATGGTACAGCTCTTCCTCCAGGTATCATCTTTGCCTCGAAAAACTCCACTATCCAGAGCCGTTGGGTGGCCGATATTGAGCCAGGAAAGCATTCAGTTCACGTGGCTTCTTCGCCTACAGGCTGGACAAACAATGATCTTGGATTAGCTTGGCTTGAACAGGTGTTTGACCGTTATACCAAGGAGAAAGCGCGAAGAAAGTACCGGCTATTGATTGTAGATGGTCATGGAAGCCACCTAACCAAGGAGTTTCTCGAATACTGTCATCAAAATCGGATTATCGTTGCTGTTTTGCCTCCTCACAGTACCCAAACGCTGCAGCTGCTGGATGTAGTTTGCTTCAAGCCTCTCTCCTCTTACTACAGTAATGAACTCGACAACCACCTCCAAGAATCCCAAGGCCTATCCCCACTGTCAAAAGCGGACTTTTTCAGCCTATTCTGGCCTGCCTGGGTATACACTTTTACTGAATCGTTGGTAAAACAGGCCTTCACAGCAACCGGTATATCCCCGCTAAACGCCGACGTTATACTCCATAAATTCCACCATACAACTCCAATAGCCTCAGTATCAGTCTCTTCTGACTCTTCAGGGTATAGTGCAGAAGACTGGCTTCGAGCTTGCAGTACTTTGCGTGCAGAGGTGAAGGATCCGCGCAATGTAGGTGCGCGGAAGCTGGGGCAGACTATTCACCATCTCTCAAGTCAAATAGAGCTCCTTCAGAACGAGCTTACAGGTGTGCACCAGAAGCTATACCAAAAGTAGAAGCGTCAGAAACAACCTGCTAAGCAATTGGATTTGCAACAGCATCAGGAGTATCACGGCGGCGCGATGATGTGGTCTCTACGAGCCTTCCGCGAGGCGCGCGCTCGTATGGCTATTACAGAGCAACAGAGGCAAGGAGAAGAGCTAAAAAAGGCTGAGATGAAAGAGTTAGCAGCTGCAAATAAACTTTACAAGCAGAAGGTTGCAGAAGAAAAGCGCGTAGCGCGACAGAGGAAGAAGGAAGAGAGAGCCCAGGTTAAAGCCAAGAAGGCAGAAGAGGCAGCAGAACGCAAGGCTGAAAGAGAGCAACAGAAACAAGCTCGTGACACTCAGAAAGCTATACGATTATCACGAAGAGGCAATTGTACAACTTCACGAGCTTCTGCAGCCAAAAAGAAGCCCAGACGTGGTGCTGTGGGTGCTCGTAGTCACCCTAAGCCTGCAACGCCGCCCCGGGAGCCACCATCAAGAATCACCCGCCATGGCCGCACTTCAACTCTCCCACAAAGGTTTGTGTAGGCGATATTTGTCGCGTAGGTCTATAGAATACTTTGCCAAAAAAAATCCCACGATAATATCTATTGTATGTGGCTTTAAAGCCTCATTCTTGTGAGGCCTGTGCAGGTGTCGGAACGATCGTTGAGTGCAGACACAGTAACCGATTGCGTTACTTCGCCAACACTCAAAATACCTTCCGAGTTATCATCAATACCACACATCAAATCATTTCTCTACTCATTGCGATACCAAACGTCATATCCATCAGTTCACCTTACTATACATTCTCACTGACTGAATTGCCGCTCATACTCAAACAACAGTGCAGCAAAACAGGCAACCTGGTCATACTCGATCTGAACGAACAACCCGTCTCCGTCTTCGTCTCCGAATGGGTCGCCGACGTCTGTAAACAACTGCAGAACAACACTGAGCCACTCACACCACCTCATGAACAGGAGTGCGAAGAGAACGAGAATTGCCATTGCGTAGCCCAAGATTGTGTTGTTTACACTCATTGCTCTTGTCGCGTGCTTGCCTCAACCAATCCAAATCACGTCACTGATTTGTCACGCCACAGCGCTATTCCCATCTACCCATCACTCCACAGCCTCAAACGCTGCGCTCACACTATGAGCGACGTCTCTAACCATGATTCTTCTTTCCTTGACACACCTGCCGAGACCACTCCCGACCATGATGCTACGCCTCGGGCCTCCAAGCGCATGCGCACATTCTCACAGTTTTACAATGATACCGTTCTTTATCTGTCATCGCCACCAAATTCCTCGAAAATCGGGTCCGAGGCCTCACTCGAATCACACAAATCTGGTCATCTGTCGCCTGTAAAACAGATGCAGTTACTTGAGGAACTTCCCTCACCGGTGTCATTCCTGAATTTTGACGACGAGAGTAGTGGATTAGAAGAGCCAGAAGATGTAACAAACATGAGAGATGCGCTGGAGCCGCTAGGAGATGGGGTAGGAATACTGGGTCGAAGTGTCGAAGAGACTCAGGCGATGGTAGAGAAGTGTCCAGGGCTGAGTAAGAGCGATAAGAGGAGGTTGACGCGGGAGACTTGCTGTGATGCGACTGAGGAGGGGAGAAGGAAATACGGAGAAACGCCGGCAATAAGAGAGATGAAGAAGATTGTGGATAAAGCGCTGGAATTAGATCAGGGGACGGGGACATCTGAGGATGACTGGAATACGCAGATACATTATCGACTTATTGAACTGGCTCTCGAAACATCTGTTCATTGGCGTACATTAGCGCTGCACCCTGTCAAGACGAGCAGGATTGAGCCCAAGATCCTTTGCTCAACTTCACAGCTTCCTGGTCGGATTATTGACTACGCCATCAGTTTGAAGCCCGATACCCAGATGATGGATGTGTTTCCCATAGCCCCACCCCCGCCGACAACGGATAAAAAACCTGTTCATCAAGTTGGAACCACATCTCGATGCCACAGCACATACGTCGCCAGCCCATCGCCCTCAACATCGAAACAAAATCTCCCACAAAATGCTGGACAGACGGGAAACCGCAGATCGGTATTTGGGTCGATGCATGGTTACGACGGATTGAGCACATTCAGTCTCTCAATCCTTCGTTCCCTATCTCTGTCTCAGACAAGAGGGAGAGAAAACAGTGGCCAGCAATTCCAGTATTGATAGCTCAAGGCCACGACTGGCACATGCTGATTGGAAAGCGCATATTAGGCCAAGATGGCAATGGCCAGCAGCTTTTGTTCTGGGACGATATACTCATCGGAACAACACGCAATGTTTATGGTGCCTACAAACTAGTCGCTATTCTACACTGGCTGTTGGATTGGAGTGAGACGATATGGCGACCCTGGATACATAGCCTTATAAGGTGAAATCTTTATGATGCAACCCCTTCGACTCCAAGTTTTATTACTCTTATGATCCAGCAAGTGGGTTAGTACGAGCGCATGTTGATAATATTGGAAACACGTGTGGATCCTGATAGTACGCTCCAGACGGTTAAAGCGGTTGAGAAAGGTTGTATCAGTAATACATTCTTCCAGATGACCAGTACGTGTCTGAGCAAACCACTTGAGAAAAGGGCCGATCTGGAAAGTTGTAGGTGCCTCTGTAAAGCGTTTTCTCGGCCATCAACCTATCCAGAATGTGTTCGGAGGAGCTAAGCGGCTAGTGAGCGACTCGTTCCCTCATAACTATACTGTGGTAACAGGCATATATATTGTACATTGTCTGTGCACTGCAGGGGCGCCTGATAGTGCCACCCGAATAGAATACACCAATCAGCATAGACTTTTGTATAGTAATTAATGTCCCCTTTTCTTTCTTCATACCTTCCTACCAAGACAAAGTTCTAAGTCTTGTACGTAATCAGTATTAAATTCTGACTAACTGTTGGTAGGCCTTAGCACTAGTGCCAAAAAGGTAAAAACGAAATACGAGTTCTAACGATAGTTCATTGATGATGCTTGATTCTATCTCTCTACCTCTGGCTTGACGTCTACTTATCTTGAATGATGAGGAACCGCATTGCACGACGCGTGGCCTCATACATCTCAGCGTATGAGATGTCTCATTAGCGTATGAGGGTATATCGTACATCGGTCCGATATACGTTTGATATCCCTCTCCCAATAGCCGTCAAGCTATATGGCCGTAGTTCATCCGCATCATTAGTTCCAACACTAACGTCATTTGGTGGCACTTGCGGCGCACAGACAATGTACAATATATATGCCTATTACTACAGTACACTTTGAGACAAACCAGATGTTAGAGAAACAACTGAATAGTTCATCGGCATTTTTTTCTTGTACAAGTTGTGCTCCAAAACGCTATTAATAATGCAATGGCGTGGTGTGTACTTTGAGGCTGCGTCTGGTGTTTGATTGGGTAGCAAAGTAAGGTGACGAAGCTGAATGACTGCTTGCAGCTCATCGGTAGGGGCTCTCCTTTTCACTACCTCGGAACTGGTGCTATGGGCATTAGTAAAACTGTCTATACTTTGTAACGTGGTTCACCACCGAGCGGCGCGGCTCAAAACTTACCAAAATCGTGATTTTTCGCAGCGCCGCTCGGTGGTGAACCACGTTATTGGAGGTTGTCTTGGAGAAATTGGAATCAAGAGTGCAGGGACACTTCTGTCGGGCAAGAAGCAAAAAAAGACAACATACAACAGCGGGTATTCGCTAATGGTCACCCACATAACCATTAATACGCCGGTACGTTGCTTAAAGAGGGCTGAGCGAACGGGAAGCCTTGTTGTCTCCTGGCCGTTCGTCACAGAATTCCCTAATTCTACTGTATTCGGTTTTGCTGCTGCTGAAAACGGACCAGAAAGGACATAAATTTTTACGCGCTGGTGGCGCGGAGACAACTGATCCCGACCTCCGACTCTCACATGCTTCCAGATCGTTCTGCAAAGTACGCAGGGAGAGGAAAGATAAAGGGGCACGTTGGAAGGGCTTTGTACGATTGTACAGGTGATAACGACTAAACTTGTTGGTAGGGGTGGGCACGAATAACCGGTTTATTCGCATTCGTACGAATATTCGTAATTTTTCATTCGTATTCGCAGCATTTTTTGGTTGCGAATGCGAATGCGAATAAAATTGCCTTTATTCGTAATTATTCGTACTATTCGTTGTTTCTACCGAGAATCTTCGGATTTATATGCATCTCTCAGCAGCATTACCCGCCTCATAGTCTCTGCATTCAAGGAGTATCGCCGTACACCCAACATATCCCGTCCGCGACTAAAGAGCCTTTCTACTGCCACCTCAGAGGCTGGTACTGCTAAGTAGTCTCTTGCAGCCGCTGCCATCCCGGGGTATTCGTCTCTATACATCCT
The DNA here is from genome assembly GCA_026120165.1 of Leptosphaerulina australis. Lineage (NCBI taxonomy): Eukaryota > Fungi > Ascomycota > Dothideomycetes > Pleosporales > Didymellaceae > Leptosphaerulina > Leptosphaerulina australis. The sequence continues at coordinate 48,312 of JALRMI010000221.1, forward strand.
CCACCAAGAAAACAGCCAATCCTTTTCCTTGGTCACCGACTCGTGAACCGTGACCAAATCTTCTTCAAAGTAACGGTCGATATCAGAACGTTGCTTCTTTTGAAGCTGCAGCTTCTGCAGCACACGATCCTCAATGCTTTGTGGCTTGGTATTATACTCTCTTTGGGCTGATGAATCTTGATCCGACTTCGATGGGTACCGTTTATGGAGCTGTTCCTTTATGCTAGTTATCACTTCTATGGCAGCATCTTCTCCTAATTCCTTCTCCAATAGTAGCGTCTTGAAGCGTGGATCCAGTATGAGCGCTATGTAGTAAG
>JALRMI010000222.1:0-48272 GCA_026120165.1 Leptosphaerulina australis
TCCACTCTAGCTGTCTCGTTTCATGCCCCCCGCCCCAACCATCTCTCCCCCGCTTTCACCAAATAAGCTCCCGGTTTGGTTTCTACAGTCCCCCCCCCCCCCCCCCCCCCCAAACCCCTCCACTACTGATGTAAGCCTGTCAGCGCACGCTTTTCGTCCTGTGCTTCTGGAATTCTGGAATTCTGGAATCCTGGAACCCTGGAGGTTCTTTTTTTGCGTGCCACAGGCTGTTCTCACTCCTGCACTGCCCTGCGCTCGTGGGGCTTCTTGAAGGCCCTTTTGATGACTTCAGCCGTCGAGCGCCCCTTGTCCTCATATCCAGGTTCCTCACCACGTACGTGACACGGATCGTCTTCGAACACTCTACGAATCAGAAATCTTGCAACAAAAAGCATGCACGCTTTGTCCTGGCCACAAAGGATGACACATGTAGGACTGAACTGTTCTTTTATCTGTCGGTAGTCTCGAAAGAAAATTAATATGCATGCTACGACAAAGAGATGCAGCGAAGGAGCCAGCGTCTGACTCATGTGAGTAAATGAAGTCGTATTGCATGTGATAACTATACATAGCCGCGTGATGTTAAAGAGCGTAAAATCGTTGGATACCGAACCCCAAAGCGCCAAATGTCATGCCCAAAGAAAGCGTGTTGATGCGAGGATAGCGGCTGGAGAAGACTTCCGTCGTCTATGGTATATGAAGGACAAACGAAACAGTGCAGTATGCATAATGGTTGCTGAACGCTACAATGGAAAAAGTCGAAAAAGTCGAAAGAGTGTCCTTGCTGCGTGGTTCAGTAAGCTGCAGTCTTCGAGCGGAACAGGGTTTTCATAAGCGACGGCTCTTTCTCTTTGCGTCTGCTACTGCCCTCCTTGACAGTTTTACTGCGATGGGTACCAGAGGTCTTGCTGGTATGTGAGCTGCGTTCCGAGCGTACCTCTGATCGTGCGTCTGACCGTGCGCGGTGTGACCTGGGGCGCTCGCTCCTGTCGTCTCTAACCTTGGCGCTGCGGCGCGACTTGATGTCATCTTCATCCAGCACGCCAGCATCAACGAGCTGACGTGTCGCGCCTGGTGTGATGAACTCGCCGTCTACGCTGCAGCCGGAGCTTTCAGCCTCAATGTCTGCGATGCCGCGGCGCCAAAGGTCGATGCGGCTCAGCTCTCTAGTTTCGAGCTCATCAAGTTGATAAGGCTCCTCTACGGCGCGTGATTGCATAGGGATAGGCATCTGGACTGGCCCACCCATGGTAAGCTCTTCTTCTTTTTGTTGCTGGATCCTCTTGATGATCTTGTATCCACCGAGTGCGACGATGGTAACGCCAACAGCAACACCACCAGCGATCATGAATTGTGGACTGAGCAGTAGAGCAGCGACTGCAGGGAAGCTACCTTTGAGGGTCGTGAGCACACCAGGACCCATTTTGCTCACGATAGCACTGATCTCGGCGAGGGTGAGAGAGACAGCGGCAAGTGCGTCTGGGTTCTTCTGCAAGTTCTCAATCATGGCAGTAGCTGAATACTGCAAGCAGTTGGCCTCGTCCAGGAGCATAGTAATCTTGGATGCCTTCTCTTTTAGTTCGCCGTCGTCGTACTTCTTATCAGGCAGAGGTGGAGGGATGTCGCCGTAGGCCAGGTCCATGTCGATGTAAGGCTCAGAGTTGGAGCGTTTGGAGTGTCGTGATGATGGCTGGACCTGGTCCGAGTTTCGCCGAGCGAGTTCCCTCATGTGCCCGTCGTGGGCTCCTCCAGCAAGGTCATCTTCGAATCGATGGCGGCTGCTACGCGGGTTGTCATTTGCGTAAAAGCTGTCTGTGTAGCCACGTTCCAGAGTTGGCCGCCCATCAGGGCGCGGTGACTTGTGGTGATGTGACTTGGAGCGGTGTGTGGCCTTGGAGTGTGAGGACCGGTGCGAAGATGCGCGCGACTGAACATCGTCTTCAATGCGCAGAGCCTCGACGCCTTTGCTTAAAGCCTTTTTCTCGCGCACAGCAGCATCGCGCTCGGCCTTGATTTCAGCCTTGCGCTCGCGGTAGGCAGCCTTGGCCTCCTTGAAGACGCTGACTATGTGCTTGCTCTGTGCGGTGTTAGCAACGTTCGTATCTTATCAGCTAGGAGGAGATGCGCCCACACTGCTAACGACCTTGCCCGACTTGTTAATAACGGTGATGGTCTCTCCGACTCCCATAGCGACCAGATGTGGTGGAGGTTACCCAGCAGCTGCACTGATGGTGTTGTACAGCGTCTGGTATGTAAAGGCGGCGCACGCAGGTACTTGATCTACCCAAGGACGAGGCGGTCAGAAATCATCAATGCTTCGGAAGCGGGTAGATTTGCTCGCGCGCTCCACAGCTCCACATGGAATGCCAAATCGTCGGTAGAACCAGGGCGGTCTTTATTCAGCGTTAAACATGGGGCAAGACCAAAAGTAGAGAAGGGGCGCGACCGTATACGCTGAGTGAGGCGTTTGGCAGGTTCTTACACATAGCCAGTGAGACCAGGGGTGTGCAACACCGGCGCTGAGGGTGCCGAGAAGCTTCCAGTCACGGCGTTGCCCGCAGGTGCTCCATTGTGACTGTGCAACGTCTCGCCCGGGCATTCGTGGGTCTGTGACAGATGAAGCCGGGGGAAGGCGGGTGCTGCGGCATGGTTTGTTGGCGTGTCGCCAGCTCACAGGCACATCCACGCCCGTCTACATTGAGCTTGGCCGACTATGCGGCCAGCGTAACGCTGCGAATTGCAGGCGGCAATGATGATTGCGGCTGCAGCCCTGGCAGACGTGTCGCCCGTGGGCGTGGTCGTCGGTGAGGCCTCTCACGCACGCTGATGACAGTGTGCAGCAAAATCTGAGTGTCGCGCGTGCAAACGATATCATTATTGATGCCCAAAGTACTTTCAAGATTCGGTGAGTGCTGGCAGATCAGCCCAAGGATTACAAAGGGGTGGCTGGGCTCACTAGTGGGGTCTATGCCAGCTGAGCTCACACTAGCTAGGTCTACAAACCGGTTCAGCCACTGTGGCGGTGCGGTTTATACTACTCCGGAGACCTGGTGATGATGATGCGAGATATGCAAGAAGACATACGTAATGCTGAAAAACGTGATGATGGAGTGCTTCTTGTTGGCAAACACAATCTTTGCCTCCCCCAATAGACACGAGCACTTGATTCCTTGGCCGGGACGGTGCAATCAAACAGTAACAACCTAACAGTCAATCAAAGCACTCCCGAGAGAATTACCGTGTTAATAGCTCTTTGTCCAAACGCAGGGAACGGATCGAGACGACACCGTCGATCAGGGCCTCAAACAACAAGCTGCATGTGCGGCGGCCTGCAAACTTGCGGCAGCCTCATGCATGGCAGCGGCCTACTTTCACACCAGCAGCTACACGAAGAACATGTTCACGACCTCCGTGTAAGCCATTCACTGGGTCAAACGTACGCACCGAACATGTCCTCTGCAGCCTGCACACGTGTCGACAGTCGACAGTCGTCAGTCCATGGATGCTTTGCTTCTCTCCACAGCTCCAGCCAATACAAAAGCAACACCATGCCATCTGTGACTACACACTATTGATGGACACAGCATTCATGAATATGTGCGCTGTCCCGAGACAAGAAACGAAAAGGCAGACACAATAAAGAAACATGTATTCCACAATTTGCTCTCTCGATACACTGATACACTGATACACTGATACACTTTGTACGCTTGACATACGTGATCACACCATTTAAGGGACCTCGCTCGCCATATCCCCAGAGCGGTGAGATGTAACAATGTCCGAGCATCATGGCTCAAGCTCCCCTGACGAGACATCGAGTGAACATGAGTTTACATCTGACACCTCCCTCGACGGTGGCGACCCTCGAGCTATCTTGACTTCATATCAAATCGTGAAAGACTCACCAAAAAGGCCACTGCACGCAACTGCCAACACCCCCATCTTTCCATTCTCCCTGCTGTCGGCCTGCAGTGCTCAAGGGAGAGCTTTCAATATGTGTCAATATGCCCGCAGTGTCACATCGCAGGACACTGTGAGCAGCGCAGAAGGCACGATAGGCCTGAAAGGTAAGCAAAGAGGGGAGTTGGCCAGTGGAGAGGCAGCTGTCGGTGGTATTTAGTGCCGTGGGCCGCCCATGCGACTGGACCCTGGGGAACTCCGTCATCGCAGCTTTCGCTCCATGAGTCCCACTGCGTCTTCCAAAATGCACCACCAACACAATCTGGTGCGCACTGGCTGACAATGCCCATGACAGGACCTCCGAGTTATGACAGAATCACGTCGGATACGAATGACGTTGAGAAAAATGTTTCTAGAGACAGCCGCATGCCGGCGCTGTCGCATCGCATGAAGCACGACAAGTCGATCCTTGCGCTTGCCGTGTCTTCTGACTACATATTTGCTGGTACACAAGGGGGAGAAATATTAGTAGGACCAAGAGGAATGATCACGTGAGCTTCCGAGGTTGACATACTTCAGGTCTACAGCCTCGACACATATGAGCGCCGACGTGTTATCCAAGCACACAAAGGCAGTGTGCTTGGCCTATGTTTGTCGCAAGACCAGCAGCTACTCTTCTCAAGTGCCACAGACCCAATCGTCAACGTACAGTGTTCCTCACCCATATCGTCATGCTCACGTGCTAACTTCCCAGGTCTGGTGCACCTCCGGCTTCCGCCATCTTTACGCCCTCTGGTCACCCTATGACATCGGTGACATCTTCTGTGTCGCATACTCGTCCTTCCACCGCACCGTCTACCTTGGCGCCCAGAACACGAGCATACAATGGTACGACTTGAAAGAGAAGGACTCTCGCCCACGACCCGCACTGGCCTCGCACCCCTCCCAGCGCAAGAACAGATTTTTCGACTCACTCGGCCCTGGTGGCGCGCAGACACCAAAGCCAATCGGGGCGGATACTAGACCACGGGATGCTGCAGGCGGACAGGAGCTGCAGATTGACAACCAGGACATCTATCAATTCGCACACTTCGGCTATGTACACTGCATGCTGTTGGGTAAGGGCATTTTGCCAGAAGCACCTTTGGAGGAAGTTCTGGTCTCTGGAGGAGGAGATGGCCGTATTCTGCTGTGGCGGATAGATCCCACAAAAGGCGGGCTCATCTCTCAAATCTGTGCGCTGGAAGACGGGCGGGAAGAGGGCGAATCGATCTTGTCACTTGCACGCGAGGGCTCCTTCCTCTACAGTGGACGCTTTGATGGCGAAGTCAACGTCTGGGACCTGGAGACACGACAGTTGGTCAGAAGCCTGAAGGCGAACACGGGGGATGTCCACACCCTGACGCTTGGAGGCAATGTCTTGTTTGCTGGCGGCAAGTCTGGTGTGGTGCATGTAAGTCTGGCGATCCCACCCCTTGTGCGTCGTACCCTAATTATCACAGAAATTTAACGAGCATTACGAGACCATGTCGACTTTCAAGGCGCACAACGGACTGATCCTTGCATCTGCGTATACAACGTATAATGACAAACCAACTCTTGTGACAGGTGGTAACGACAATACGATCGTCATATGGGAGGTGCGAGACTGTGCAGAGCCCACAGCAGCGCCAAGAAGAAGCAACAATGGTAAAAAGTGTTTCCCATTCTCACTGACTGACCTAATGTACTGCAGATCTAATGGTCGAATCACTCAGCCAGTTTGTGAATTTTCGAACAGTCTCATCACTTCCCAAATACCGCGCGGACTGTCGCAGAGGTGCATCATACCTGCGCTCCGTATTCCAGAATTTTGGTGCTGTTACTGAGATGATCAACACCAGCGAGCCATACAACCCCATTGTATTTGCAAAGTTCAGAGGCAACCCTGCTACAGCAGCATCGCGCAAAAAGATTCTCTTCTACGGCCATTATGACGTTATACCCGCGGAGATCGAACACGGAAAGTGGAAGCACGACCCTTTTGTACTTACCGGGGAAGGCGGCTACCTTTATGGCCGAGGCGTCTCTGACAATAAGGGCCCAATTATGGCGGCTATTTATGCTGCGCACGAGTTGGCGAACGAGCAGAGTCTAGACGCAGATATTATTTTCCTTATCGAGGGCGAAGAGGAGAGTGGCTCTCGCGGATTCGAGAAGGCTGTGCAGGCAAGAAAAGACTTGATAGGCGATGTGGACTGGATCCTACTGGCCAACAGCTACTGGCTTGACGATGACGTGCCCTGCATCACCTACGGCTTGCGAGGTGTCATTCACGCTACAGTCCAGGTCGAGAGTGAGCATCCAGATTTACACAGTGGTGTTGACGGCAGTGCGCTACTTGACGAACCGCTTAAAGATCTCGTTATGCTGCTCTCTAAGCTGACTGGACGTCATGGCAAGGTCCAGATACCCGGTTTCTACGACCCTATCCTTCCACTCGCAGAAGGCGAGAAGGAGCTCTACACTGAGATCACACGAACCCTTCTCCGCAACAATCCCGACCTTGGCAACCCGGAAGAACTAGCCCAGTCGCTCATGCGTAGATGGCGTGAAGCATCCCTGACAATCCATCGTTTCCAGACTTCTGGTCCTGAGAATTCCACCATCATCCCACGTCTAGCCAAAGCTGCTCTCTCTATCCGTCTTGTACCCAATCAAGAAGCCGCTGATGTTGCTGCTGCGCTTCAGTCGTTCCTTGCTGATGAGTTTGAATATTTGGACAGCAAGAACAAGCTATCTGTGACCATCGACCATCAGGCCGAACCATGGCTAGGTGACTATACAAATGAGATCTTCCAGACCTTGGAACGAGCAATCAAAGACGTCTGGGCACCAACCCTCACAACCCGTCGTCCTTCCACAGCGAGTGGACTAATACAACAATCACAGCTCAGCCCCGCAAAGCCTTCTCCCGCTACATCGAACACTCTGGCCAGCGGATCCGACCCTGACCTTCTCACACCACCCGAGTCGGCAGCACATGAGAAACCAAGCAAATTCAAGCCTCTCTTTATCCGCGAAGGCGGCAGTATCCCCAGTATCCGTTTTCTCGAGAAAGAGTTCGATGCACCTGCAGCCCAATTGCCCTGTGGTCAGGCCAGTGACAATGCCCATTTGGACAATGAGAGACTGAGACTTGTCAACTTATTTAACAGCAAGAAGATTTTTAAGAGGGTATTTTGGGAATTGCCAAGGATATGATGACTTACCAGGATGCATTTAGCATAAGACATGCTCTTGAGTCGGATGGGCGAGGTTATAGAATATCATAAAAATGACGCATGAATCATGTCCACAGCAGAGTCCAAACGACAAGAAGGCAATCTCAAGAGAAAGGAGATCTAATACTCATATCTCACAGTGTTTCCGAAAGAAGAGACCCAGCAGTTACAAGGACCCCCTCCCACACATTATCGTAATGTCTGTGCTAGCAGATGGAACGTAGCAGCTTGGCTTGAAGGTGAATTGCTGGGCCATTCCGGGTCTGGAGTGACTGGAGAGCTGCCGCATGTTGTGTGACTGACATTCACCAGTAGAGTGATGTGCTGAGCAAATAGAACTTCCCGAGCGACGCAAGTCCGGCTCGAGAATTGTTCGTTGGACACTCGGTCTTCTCAAGGACGCGTCTTTCACGTCGCCTCGAAAACTGGTTCATTCCATAAAGCTCCGAATAAGTAGTAGCATGGCTGGCGGGTTGCTGAACCCGGCATACACCAGCTGAGCATCAGAGAACATTTTAAATGCTCATGCAACTTGGCAGTTCTCTTCTCCAACATGTTGTTGATTCGACCACATAGCACTTACTCAGATGTAGTATACCTACCTGTCGAGTACTGTCGAGTACTGTGCGGCGTATATCAGGGAAGCGTAACATGTGTCGTTCGGTACTGCACTTGCTACCGTTTATCAGGATGATGCGAACCGGAATAGACCCCCTGCATTTACCTGAAAAATAGTCGTACGGTGAGTGTATGCTTAATGGCTGCGTGAGTGATGATGCCTTCTCTTAGTCTTTCGCGCGGTACCCTAAACGATAGGGCGGTGAAATGTTTAGAACCCTTACTATGACGTAGTACTTCGTACTCGAGACATAACTTATATCGACATGTTGAAGCAAATGACTGATTCAGGGAGGTTCCTGAGAACACAGAAGGTGCGAGCGCAAAAGATCGAGAGAATTCAACGATAGGCCTGCTATTGATCGATGTGCAGCTCGGATATGGTGAGACTCAAGGTCATACACCGGCTCTGTTTACGTGATGTACCATTCTTCCATCTCAACGTGGAACGTATGCACTCAAAAAGGGACACAGACCATACTACGTGTAACCTGCGACCTTCCCATTCCGTAACTACCGCATAGTTTTCGGAGACAAGGCTGCTCATTTCCCACTGACAGAACCTTCAAGACATAGCATTGGTGCGATGAAACCTGTTGCGATCCGAGAACAGACTGGTCATGCATCACAAGAAGATTTAGCGTAGTGACGATCACATAGACTGTCTTGGACGAGGGTTATACTGAAGACTGATTTGAGTTGTGTGTCGCAGGCGGCGTGTCGAGGTTAAAAAATCTTCTGGCTTTTCGCATAGACAAAGCAGACAGAAAGCATTGAAAAGAAGTCCGTGAAAAAATTTCAAAGCCGCAAAAGCAAAGCTCAGCATTTGCATCTGCACAGTGATTATATAGGCACAAAAATCCAGGGTCGTATTCCTCAAATCGGGGTGGCGAGAAACCTGTCCGGGTAACGCAAATGTTTATCGCAGAGCACCAACAAACAAACAGAAACAGAAAAACTTCTTCGGTTGTCATATAATTTCTATCGAGGTTTATCAGAACATAACACTATGATTCGTCAATTGCTTATCAGGGTCGACAGCTTGAGATGAGGGGAAAGCGAAGACATAGTTCTATGAGTTGCATTAGCGGAGACCAGAGACAATGGTACGTAAGAATGTCGACGTAGCAAAGCCGGCTTTCAGGAAAGTGCTGCAAACTTGCTTGTCGACGCGGACATTACACATTTGGATGTCAGTGTGCAGTGATTCAATTCCAACATCAACTCTACGCCCGCGGCAATACGAGAGTCCTTGTCCAGCTTTGATGCAGTGCCTTGTCGACGCCAAGCCGCCAACGGAGTCTATTTCTCCTGCAAGATCCAATCGTTTGGGAGGCCAGATGGTGGACTTAATCCCCACTCTTACGAACGAAAAATCATATCCAATCCTACGGGAACCCAGAGCTCGCGCAGGGTTGGGATGTAAGACGGGATCCGACGGGATCTCAATGCTTAATGCAAATTCCACAAGAGAATCCCCAAGACTCAAAGCAGAAGCTTGGGAGAGTGGCCAAGGTTGCGTCGTGGGTTGCACAGATTGTGGAAGGCGAAGACGGAAGTCGGCAGCGATCGGTCTTGGGTATGAAATATCAAGAATCGTCAAGGCAGGAGGATCCTGGGGGTAGGAGCTTGTGTCAACGACGCGCAACAGGAGTACAGTGACTATAGTGATGATGAATCTTATGATATGCAGCGTATTTTAGAGATGGTGAACCATGATACTAGATTGTTGTGGTATATAGCAAGTGCTGTTGGTATAGTCGGCCCTTCTAGTCGAATCCGGGCTAAGTAGTTTTTAGCTTAGTGTGTTTGTATGGCTAATTTTTGGCAGGTCGAAGCTTGCTGCTCGCTGTCACGTTTGGTTTCGTTGCCATCACATTCGTTGCTATATGTATGCATCAATTACCTACCCACTCGTTCGCAGCAAGAAAACACTCGGTGAGCCTAATAGGGAAGTCAGCTTATCGTTGCGCAATACGAACCACCTGTCAGCCTGGCACCTAGCTTGTCAAAACTGTGAAACGGTAAGTTGACGATGCCTGGTGTGCATCAAAGGCAAGGCGTCCTCAGAGATGCAGCTATACTGGAACTGAAGGGAACTTCCTCAGGTTCATCCTCATGACAGATCACCACTGGAGAGTGATGCGGTGCTCTCGCGTGTGCCGTATGGGCATGACCGTCTCTTCGACTCAAAGAAACGTCATTCGAATGCGCGGTTCAGAGACTTCAAAGTACCGACGCACGTGTTCCTGCGGTTCTATGGTCCCACCACATTCCGCTGCCTCGTCAAGGCGCGCTCTGCGTCAGACCCTGAGCCATGTTCCCAATGACTTTCGGGCCCACTACTCGAACTGAATCCGGAAATTGATACCAGCTTTGGCGACCTTGCATGATCCATCATGCGCTTCGTCTACATGGGTCGAACTGAACTCACTGAACCACGATGCGCCAAGTCAGACTACTGTCTACATTGCGCTTTAATGGCGTGAAACTCACAGGCCTGGTCACGCTCTCCTTGAGGTAGTGGCGAACGCTCATCGCGATTGTTTGCGATATCGCGAAGGTGGATTGAAGGGGCGTTTCCTACACATGGCGTTGAAGTGTTCCTGTGCAGCGGCTATGAACGAGTCTGACTGACTATGGCTTAGCAGAGCCAGGCGAAGCTACTGCTCATATTGCATCGCAACCTATTGGTGACAGTGAGCAACCAGTTTGACACCTGCATGCAATCCTTATGACTTTCATATGGGTATCCACGCGTGCAGCGACCGATTCTCAGAAAAAGGAAAGGTCGATTCCTGTCCCTGTCCAGAACCAAACTTGCGGGAAATGCTGTCAATGAATCCTGGGCTGATGATGGGACATTCCATGACACTAGGGTCCAACATCAGGAACGTCAAGGGCACCAGAAGCATCAGATCCAGAAGAGTTTTGTACCCAATCCATATTACGAGTTTTCAGTACGGAGCAGGTGCTCAGATGCTCGGCTGCTGTTGGTGGATTTGACATCTCGGTTACGGATTCCTGTGGTTGCGTGGAATTGGCAGATGAAATGCAGATTCGGCGTCGGCGAGGCCCGTCGCAATCCCACACCACAGCGTCACATTGAGTTTCGACTTGATGGTGCGTTTCTTATTCGCCTCTTCAATATTATGGATGCTGTCCGCAGCTCATTGCGAGTCGATCCAAGTCCATCGAGGCCTGACGGTTAGCGCTGTAGCGTGCTTCTGGAAGTCAACCCCAAGCAGGCGGACTGCCAATGTGCGTCAAGAAGAGAGTCACAAAACCGGGGCGCTGTCAGCCATTGCAGCTGCATCGCGTGGAGGGGAGCGAAGAGTTGAAGTACAATTTAAGCCCACGTGGGTCTGCTGATTGGTTGTCGATAACGCCTATCGCCAAGTATACTAAATACTCCTTCAACGCCTCCTGTCTGGGCGCCGAGCCTCAGTCTCGGTCCATCTACCTGATTTCGAGGTCGATATGCTCCATCAACCTTCAAGATTCCACTCCGAAGCTTGACCTCTCGGCGCTAGTGCTCGTGGAGTAGGTTGCCTCCATGCCAAGTCTCAGCGATCCCGAGCGGACAGCCCCCACCAATAAGAGCATACTACGCAACAACGTGCCAGCTCTTTCACTCTCCAAACTCGCATCCTGAATGGCTGAATGGATACAAACAACATATACGACGGATTGACTGCTGATGGCTGCCCCAATATGCGCCTCTAGCCCGTGTTACGACCAGGGCTGGATCACTAGGATTTTCCAGCAGGCGGTACCACGAGCAGTGCCGACGAGAACAGCCTAAGCCGCAGCAGAGATATTGCATACATATATAGGGTCTCACAGACTCCCCTTGCTCTCTTCTTCAGCCAGCAGTTTGCACTCCCGCTCAGCACCACAACACACACCTGCGTGCCTGCAGACAACACCAACACAATGGCGCGCCTCACACAGTACAACTATGTATTCGCCATCGGCACCTTCTTTGCCATGCTCGATGCCTACAACAACGGTGCCAGTAAGTAGTAGCCTTACGGATCATCACGACCATCGGTACAGTCAGTAACTAACACTCATCCAAGACGATGTCGCCAACGCTTGGGCTACCTCTGTTTCTTCCCGTTCAGTTACCTACCGCCAGGCTATGATCTTGGGTACTATCTTTGAAATGGTTGGTGCCATCACTGTTGGTGCCCGTACCGCCGATACCATCAAAAACGGAATCATCCCCAACACCGCCTTCAAGGGTGACGCCGGTGTCCAGATGCTTGCTTTCACTTGCGCTTTGGCTGGTGCCTCCATCTGGGTCATGTGGTGCACAAGGCACTCTGCTCACGTTTCTTCCTCGTACTCGCTCATTTCTTCAGTTGCTGGTGTCGGTGTTGCTGTTGCTGGTGCTAGCAAAGTCCAGTGGGGATGGAATAATGGCAAGGGTCTCGGTGCTATCTTCGCTGGTCTCGGCATGGCTCCCGCCGCCTCTGCTTGCTTCGGTGCCATCATCTTCATGCTCATCAAGGTGACCGTCCATCTCCGCAAGAACCCCGTTCCTTGGGCTATCTGGACCGCTCCCTTCTTCTTCCTGATCGCGGGTACCATCTGTACCCTTTCCATCGTCTACAAGGGATCACCTAACCTCGGTCTCAACAAGAAGCCTGCGTGGTACGTTGCTACCGTAACCATCTCTTGCGGTGTTGGCCTCGCGCTTCTGTCCTTCCTCCTCTTCGTCCCCTACCTCCACGCTCGCGTCGTCAAGAAGGACCACACTGTCCGCTGGTACCACATGTTCCAGGGACCTCTTCTCTTCCGCCGCCCTGCCCCTGAGGGTGTTGAAGCCGCCGTTGTTCCTGACTACGCTGTTGTCCAGCATCACGATGAGGAGGTCAAGCCTGACCTCAAGAAGGGTGACAGCTCTGACGATGATATCACCCCTGCCGACCACGAGAAGGGTGTTGTCGTTTCTGAGGAGCGTCAGCTCAGCTACAAGGAACTCATGCAGCAAGGTCAGGATCGCTTCCATGCAAGACTCAGGAGCAAGAGCGGTCCTCTCGGCTGGGCTATGCGCTACCTCCACGAGAACAAGATCCAGTCTGGTGAGATCTACGAGAAGAAGAACATGATCATCACTCTCAAGCGCATTCCCGCCATGATCGTTGTTGGTGCTCTCTATGGTGTTAACTACGATATTCACGCTGCTCAGACTGGTATCCATGGTACTCCCGAGGGCAGGCGCATGGAGCGCGTTTACGCTCACGCTCCCAAGTACGCCAACGAGGTCGAGCACACCTACTCCTTTGTCCAAGTTCTCACTGCCTGCACTGCCTCGTTCGCTCACGGTGCCAACGATATTGGAAACGCTGTCGGTCCTTGGGCTGTCATCTACTCTGCCTGGAACACCGGTAACGCTGCCAAGTCCAAGGCCCCTGTTCCTGTCTGGCAGCTCGCTGTTCTGTCCGCCACCCTGTCTCTTGGTCTTATCACATACGGATACAACATCATGAAGGTCATGGGTAACAAGATCACCTACCACTCACCTTCGCGTGGTTGCTCCATGGAGATGGGTGCTGCTCTGACTGTGCTCATTTTCTCGCAATACTCTCTTCCCGTCTCGACATCCATGTGTATCACTGGTGCTACCGTTGGTGTCGGTCTCTGCAACGGTACCATCAAGGCTGTCAACTGGCAACGAGTTGGTCTCCTTGTCTTCTCATGGATCATGACCATCCCCATCGCTGGTACAATTGGTGGTCTCGCCATGGGTATCATCCTTAACGCTCCCCATTTCGGTTAAGCGCTTTGATCTTCTGCAACACTAAAATTGTCTACTGGTTTACAAATACCCTCTTTCATTTCTAAGACAGTCGTTCGTTGCACGGCATGCATAGATTTCTTCATTGTAATGATACAAGCGTGGCGAATAGTAAATAGCGGTTAATACGCCCGAACACATGACATTCTCTAAACTTGCTTTCTGGAGCTACCATCGTGACTCTACATGACCTTCTCTTCTCGCACAGCTCAGAATATCGCTTACAATGTCGGCCCCTTTTGATCTCAGGGGCTAATCGGATTATTCTAACCTTCAACTGACATGATCACATGCTGAGCTTACCATCGTCTTTCACAGCGGCTTTCTAAATAGTAGCGAACAAACGGTTTCGTTCGTAGCCCACCTTGTTTAGGTTTCTTAACAAGAACCTGGGTTTCTTACGCACATCATGCATATCTCCCATCCCCCATCCTTAACCATGGCTCCTAGTGACGCAGTAACACAGTGCCTCTTACCGCCAAGCCCACCCCCAATAATCGTATCGTCAAGTCTGCAAACCCAATCTAAATCTCGCTTTCAAACCCATGTCTGAATGGCACCACGAACCAAATCTCTGATACATTCCCGCTAAACCACATCTACTAACCTCCCACATGCAGTCGCCCGTCATCATCATGTGCCCTTCCACCATGTTCTGGGCATATCCTACTCTGTCGTAGATCGCTCCTGATCCGCCAAGTCTACACTCGACCCGACCCACTTTTACAGCCCTACCCGTATCATGGTCACTGCACTATTCCGTTATCCAAGATCCATTACTATCAAGCAAAGTGCAAGACATTGGCACTGTCCAGGTATACAAAAAGCAATAAAGAGTCGCTGATATGCTTGGAAGTTAGAGGAATTGAGCTTGTCAGACCAGATGTGGACCGCAAGTCGTGTGGTTTGGCTTGGCGAAGTGCCGTTTTCCCGGAGGATGGTTCGACCAGTATGAGGTTGATATGAGACACGTGGGCTTGGCAGGAAGAAATAGCTAAAGTCAAAAAGGAGCCTATGTTTGTGACTTCGTAACCTCCGAGTGTATGGAGGCTATGATACCTTTTCGTTGACAAGAATAGGAGGCGGTCACTTTGAACATCCAGCGTACTGTCGATCCAGTTGCGGTTCTGCAATTTGTGATGGACAGCATCTAGTAATGTAGTACAGAATGGCGAACAAAGTTCTGAACGCGGTATTCTCACCTCCCGTCCTTGGACTACGTCGTCATTGCGACTTTCCTCGAGTAATGTCTGAAGACTTGGAAAGTTGGTTGAATATTGCCCCTCAAGGTCTCGTGAGTGAATACTCTTCATGGAGTTACAAGATCCTAGAAGCTGCTTTAGCTCTAGATAGGGATCATTCCAATATCTGTGCTATTGCCCTTTGCTCATTTCAAGATAGATCAGTGTGCTTAGGTGTGTGCAATCTTTATAGTGCACACAGAGGCGAAGTTCATCAACATGCTAACATCAAAAGCCCTTGTGTTGTGGATTTGACCTCCTTCTTACATACAGCAGAATGACAGGATACTGTGTTCTGGCGTGTAAAGGTTTGATTATAGCACTCTGCTCCATCCAAGAAGGACTCAAAGTCTCAGGGCTCTGTAATTCGCTGGAGATGTAACCAAAAACCTTCTCTACATGTATTTTGCGGCTGGCAGGGTTTATTCGACCATGACCTGGAGGGATTCGTGAACTTTTAGCAATCTGCCTTGCGACTGAGAGGGTTTATTTTCTAGATTACGTCTAACTAGGGTCTAATGCTATGCTGTACTGTAACTAAGGACTTTGTACCGCAAAATCACTTTCATCTTTGCATGTCTGAATTTTCGGTGCTATTATCGAAATCCGCCATATGGCGACCTCTTATCGAGAAGTCATGATAGGAATAAACATAGAAGATCTAGATCCACTGAAGAATTGCCTGGTTTGTAGTCAAGATCCCATTGGTGGTGCCGCTGGGACAAATTGGTACGTCTCTGAGACCACCAGTATTGTTATGCGGCTCTGAGCAAGCATCGAGCGATCGTTTTCATACATGAAGCTGTAAAATGACGTACTAACCTTTTCGGGATTGATAATCATGCGCTTTAACATTCACTAGAATGTCGACCTCTCCACTGCCAGTTATGCTAGTGTAGCCTGGGTACATTTACCTTGACATCGTGGACTTCGACGGCTCCATGTCAAGCTAAGAGAGCTCACTGTAAGGTTTGGAGTGAATTATCCTGCAGGCAATAAAAAGTCAGGTTATTATCAATCCACATGTAAATGCGCCTCTGACGTATTCTTAGCATGTGACAGTATGCTGCATGTCTCAACAGGCTCCTATTGCTTCTGTGCCAAGAACTTGAGGACAGGATGTACTGATGACTGGAATTCATTTTACGGGTTTATTTTGAAAAATTCTGGTAGATTGAAATTTCATGAGAGACTTCTGCTGCCGTCAATGCGCTGTTCGGTCTTGCCTGAAGAGACGGTCACGTCGCACCCACGTTTGCGAACATGAAGAAGAACAAATCCTATTTAGTGGCAGTGTTACCCGTGCCATGAATGGAAATAAGATAAAGTTCAACGAAGGGATAAGATTGCTGGAAAATTGGCACTGGTTTCATATTTCGAGTGAAAAATCCCTTGAACTACGAACGTGGAACTGCCAAGAGGCATTTTAAAGTCAAAGCTATGCGCCAGTTTACCCACACGTGAAATGTGAAGATATATAGGATGATGTTAATCGACTGCCCGTAAATTTCGCGACACTTTAGCCTACGGTGGCGCAAAGGTACGGGTGGACATGAAAGTATGAACGATGTATGAATCAAAGAGAGTGGATTGTATTGTGCGCTAACGCGAATATCCTATGTAGCAAGAGCTAGCAGTGACGTTGAGGTCATCTAACAGCTTTCTGGTTGTAGGTTTAGATTCAGATTCAGATTTAGATTCTTAGGTTCTTTTTCTCGATGTTGATCGTGAGCATATCTTTATGCACCGCGGGATATAAATTTAATGGGCCCGCACGACCTGCAATCTATCACGCAGTTTTGTGTCATATCGTGCTGCGATAACAATACGATCTTCAGTGATATCAAAACTATGACTTCGCAAGGAAACCCGACGACATACGGTTCGGGGTTTCAAGCAATTTCTTCGAACTACCGTGATACTACAAGCGAGAGGAATACCGGATAACACCCAGATAACTTGTAAGATGGAAATCTCTCGTAAGAAAACGCCTAAAATCCGAAATCATGTGCTGTGTAGTATTATCTATTTTACCTTTATTGAAGATCTTGCCCTGGCCCCCGAATTATGCTTTTTTCTTGTATTTTTGGTGTGCATTGGAGACTGTCACAGCAAGCTTCCTCTGAGACAATGTCATGCACAAGGTCATGGAGACCGTTCAGACTCTAATGATTCTTGTGTTGATAGGCCCCTAGCACTAGTGCTGAAGTTGGTATAAGGAAAAACGTAGTCCAACAACGATGCATTGAATCTTCATTGTTTTCTTCTATGTACCTTTGAATTGTTGTCTCTTCATCTGGATGATGAAGGACGACGCGTGGCCTCCTACACCCCAGCGCATGTGATCCGTCATCTGTGTATGGAGGGACATTGGGCATCATTGTGCGTAGGGACATCGGTCCGATATGCGTTTGACGTTAATAACCTTGTTCCATGGCCGACACATTGCATAGCCGTTGTCGATCCTCATCATGGGCTCTAACAACTTGAGAGTTCTAGCCGGATTTATTCGATACCTTCAAATTGTCGATATACCGTCTCGGGTCTTACTTGGATAGGTCCGGGAGGTAATGTGACCTGCACCTTGATGGAGAAGGGTGGGAAAGAAGAGAGGGCAGCGATCACGGTCGCAGTCGTGTATCCGGAAGAGGAATGATAATGATTCTCTGTCACTGCTCCCACGTAGTACGGGCTAGCATCAACGTCTGGTTGTGCTAGCTAGTATACCGATGTAGGCTAATCAGTTCTTGAGGTTCTGTTCTATTGATGTTGGTTGTGGCTATCTACTTATGCACGGCGTGCATCGCTTGCTTCCAACCGCGCTATGCCCAATGCGGCCACAAAGTGACCTGTCGTCTCGTACTGTTATCACAGTAGGACCTGCAGTAGTCTCCGGTGAGAGATGCCACGTGTCTTCCACTGAAGAAGGCACGCGTCGATCTCTCCCTTTCTTGTCTGGATATACTCACACAAATATAAATCAGAACTAAGAAACTTGCAGTTGGTGTCAATGCCCGACAGAAAGCCACATAGTGTCGAATCGCGAGGGCGGCTGGAAATTAATAAGGCAGTGCTCATTGTTAGACCTTTGGGGATCTGAGAGGGAACTGCTGGCTGAGGTGTCGCTTGGTTTGCCCTCATATCATTTGTCCCAGCGCCCCTCCGTCCTTAGCTTCACGAATGGCTTCGACTGTTACGTCCCATTCTCTGCCACTCCAAAAGGAGCAATTCGTATGGTGAAGTTATTATTGTCAATGTTGGGTGCTTGCTCAGATGAATAGCGGAAATTTTCGATGCAGTATGTTGAAAAACCTTACACACCGACTTGTTTATCATAACTGTGTCGCTAAAGATGTTGTTAACTACAGCATCAGTTTTGAAAGCATGAATACAATGCTGCTCTAGCAATACAAGGACATAAAATTACATTTGTCATTCAGCATTGCATATGGTCATGTCAGATACAAATATTTCAATCGTTAGTCGGTGGCAATCAAGAGGCCCAGTCACCATGTTGAAACTTCGCAGGTACCTCGAGAATGATTGTTCAATTTTACATAGGCACGTCCTTAGGCAATGAAATTTTCGATTACGCTGTTCAGTAGATGCAAGCACAGCGAAGCCCGTGGGATAAATTGTTTCATTCGCCGGCTCAACGGATCGCTTGACGTCAGCAGCAATAGACCTTCCCGAGAACAACCAATATGATGTCTCGCTGATCTTCCCATGTTGATTTGACCTATGTAGACTGCACGCTTACCCGA
Organism: Leptosphaerulina australis; assembly: GCA_026120165.1. NCBI lineage: Eukaryota > Fungi > Ascomycota > Dothideomycetes > Pleosporales > Didymellaceae > Leptosphaerulina > Leptosphaerulina australis. The sequence continues at coordinate 18,596 of JALRMI010000222.1, forward strand.
TTGATTATCGGGTTGTTTCCATGTAACACTGAGATGGTTTCTAGACCGTCTATGCTGAATTCCGTGCCCTGGAGTTCCCTCCACGACATAACATGCCAAGTATGGAGAGTATGGTAGAGCATGATACACTAAGCACGGGCAAATTTCAGCTGAAGCGCCCGAATTTTCGTTTAAATCAAGCATGGTGTTGACGTTTGTGGCGTGAGATATGAACAGTGAATTGCCAAGAGTACAAGGTACTTCACTAACATCCTAATTCGATCGTATCCTGAAATTACTCCGTCCCGATGGTTCCGAAGAATCAGGGAAATTTTGGTCTTATTGAGAGGGTTGATGGAGCTCGATTTTTGGAAGACCGGGTTAATTTAATCCGTTCGTGGTTCATACAGATCAGCCATGAGACAATTCTAGAAGGCTGTTTTCTACGTTGAATGCTCAGGAATCAGCGTATGAGGGACGAGATGATAAGCTCAAAAGTTAGAAGTTTTGGCCACACCCAGGAATTAAGCCCGTACCGCCGGCTGACAAGTGTCAGTCCAAGCCACTACAATATACTAGGGATCACTTACCGCGGAAGCCATTTGCAGCGGAGAGGATTTTGATCTCGCAATGGGAAAACTGGGGACCGATGAGTCTCTGCACGCTGATATGCTCTCACTTTTTCACAAATACGATGCATTCTGCAGTGTTCTTGTTCTTCTTTGGACTGACATCGTGAGTGAAGGGGACGGTAGTGAAATAGCGACTAAAGAGTTCGTGAATACCGTAACTGCTAGCCTCACAATTAAAATAGAAAAATGTGCAAAACATAATCTTTAGCACCATCATTGCTACCAAACGTGAAAAGCATATCATGGCCCACAATGTTACTGTTGGCAGGACTTCATTACACACGTGTGTGCGCTTTTTGGGTGTTACTCCGATTGTATTGTTCTGTGATGTTCTTATGGAGGGGTAAGCCCTCCTCTATACTGAGATAAGGCGCGTCCCCTTGACGCGCTAGGCTAAACTAGTCACACTATTCCGACAGTTACATCAATATAACAAGGGAAAGCGCTTGGAATGCCCTGAGTTGATATGACATGAGAAGTTGAGCAGATGAGAGCAACTAAAAGTTCCTACAAATCCTTGCTGTTACCCGTAGAATAGCTAGATTTTCGTGCATGGGAAGAAGCAAATGGAGAGCGGGTAAAGACATCGCGTAATGAGCATTGTAGGCTAATAAAGGACAGGAGGAGGCAAACCCGGTACCATTCCAATTAAACAGGAGAACCAGATTTCGAATGGACAGCCTGATTAGTGAATGGAAACCTTCGGCGTTAATGACGGAGGGCTTCTCTACCCTTGTAGCGCGAGTTAGGAGCTAAGAGCTTCATTGTATACTAAGATTTGTACTAATGAGTACAAATTGCGATGATTTAAAGTGCTGGCAAGCTAGCAAATATCATGAGCTGTCCACTTAAAGCATACAGAACTGTGGTAGGAAACGCTAGCTCTATACATTACATATCTTGAGCGTCGTGCTTCAAAGGACATAACGGGCGAAACTGCAAGAGCCTTGTTAAACAATCAAGCCTCCAAGCTGCATGAATTTATGCGAACATGTAATAAGCGATACCAGGAGGTGTTCAAGACTGAGTATAGAAAGGTACAACTGTAACGACAAAAGTGAACGTCGGCAATTTAGGCAGCTTCTGCCGATGCACATTATGGCTAGCGTAGACGCTCGGGCCAATAACACATGGATCACTTCCACGACCGCCGGCAGAGAACTGCAGCGAGTCCTGCCCACCTCAGTACCATTTACCAAAAATATGGTTGCAGCGCCAGACAGCTCAAAAAATTACACTAGACTGGAAATTTTTAACGTTGCTTGATACTGCACTACCACTTCTACGTGAACGTCTACACATTCACCTGAACGAAGGGAGGTAACGGAAATTAACAACGACACGTATACGACAACATGACTTTCACTTCTTTGCCACTCTTCCATGCGGTTAGATAACTGTCGCTAATTGTGTTGCAATAGCTTCGTACGCTGACGATGCGGCCTTACTAAATTGTACTTCTCAGACGTCTAAGAGGCAGTGACCTCCTACGCCGCATTTCGTAGTGGTCACAGGATATTCTGCTATAGCCTATGGGCTTACCAAAGGAAAACCTGGTTTGTTCATCCGGTGAACCGAGCTTCTCGATTTACCAGACTTTTATTCCCTGCCCGCGTCCTCGATTGAACCAAACCTTTTCGACTATCATGATTCGACTACCTTCGGTCGTTTCACTGGTACTCATCCATTATCCAAGCTTGTCTACAGGATATAAAACAAGTTGCCACCACAGGAGCTCCACTTCTCGCCACACCATCGAAGTGCCTAAGCGGTTACGGTCCGCAGAATTTTCCGAAACCAGGCTCTGCAAGGATGGGCATTCCAATTTCCACTATCTTTGCCATGTCAAAATTATGGGAATTCAGCATTAGCATTCCCCACTCTTCAACCCTTCGAAGGCACCAGGTTCACCGCATCCGACCAGGTACATGCCATCAGTATGCCCATCCATGTGCACTGGATTCATGCTACCACTACACAAGCCTAGTTGGCGATCAACTGTCAACCAAAACTCAACCAGCTTGCAATGATTCCTATGCTACTGAGCTTGGGCAGTGAATCCTTATGCAAGTTGCAAGTGAATGCCAATGGGCTCGCATGCTGACTCAGTTTATTTAAGGGATTGTTAACTTTGAGCAGATTAAACCGAAGCAACTAATTGCATGTCAAGCGGATACCCAGTCACATAGCAAACATGGTACAATCAGGAAATTACACTTGTCTCGCAAATTCCCATGTCAGATTTTTAACGGCACGGCTCGTGGTGAAGCTACCCCACGAAGAACAAGGCGCTCATGACCACAGTCAAGGTCGGCTATGCGGCGATCCCAAAGGACTTAGACCAGCGGAAAGTGGGACTCGATCCACGACAAAATCTCCCACAGCGGAGGAACTCGTCTCCAACCGACGATGTGCCCCACTGTGGTTCATGTTCCACAGATGGTGTAGTGTGGGCGCAACGCTCGCCGCTAAGTACGATATCGCGGTGCCCATACCGATCAGTGCGCCCCAGAATGTACATGGCTACGACCTCGATCAGTCCTGTCTGCACACACAAGATATGGAAATGCCCTGGAGACATCAGCTGTTTTTCTCGAGTAGGATCTGATATAAGGCATTCGATAGCGGCGAGAACATTCTGTAATCCACTTAACGGCCTTTTTCCAATGCAACTTCCGAATCAGTAAACGTTGAAACACATTCCTGCTCGTATCACCCGTCTGACATCTATGTACTCCCTTCACAACCCTGTTGCGATAATTCGACAGCAAGGAGACGCAAAATGGCGCCATCAGTGAGTTGGGACTCAACAAATACTCGCTCGCTACAAACTTTCTTGGACTCACTAAGCTTATTGATACTGCTTCTTCGAGCTGCCATGGTGTTCTGCTTTGACTGTTTTGCGACGTACATCTGTGCGTTTTCGCCATTCCCGAAAATTCTTATCATGGATCCAGCCCCCACGGCTCCGCTCCCGGCTTCAGGCAAGTGGGCAGGATTAACCATGCATGGAAGCGATGTTCCTTAGTGGAGCTAACCGCCACGCGCCAGGAGCCTCAACCTGGCTCGGCGAGACTGGCCGATCAGCAAGATAAGGCTGTTAGAGGTTTGCCACCCAATGGAAACCCCACGATCATGCGCTAGCGCTTCCTCTCGAGGCTGAAAATTTTCGAACCTTCTTTTGCTTAGGGATGGATTTGCGCGACGGGTGCGCCTTCGAGTTCTCCACTAAAGCTAAATGTACCGGGGTACCGGCTTGCTGAATGTGGCGACGCTGTGATGCCTGCGCTATGGACATTTTACGACTCCGACCACACAAAGGCCGTCGGCCCCTTTTTTTTAACGGGCAGAGCTCGGAGGTGGGCGTCGTCATCACTGGAATGGCACCAGCTGAAATGAAGATTGGTAATGGCTCTACAGTCCACGTGGGCGAGATTGTGTCGAAACGGGTATTATTGTGCGTTCACAACTGACATTTGGTCCAAATTTAGCTGACCTGAACCAAGAAAACTAGTCACCTGAACCTACCCCTATATCTAAACTTCCAAATTTGTTGACCGCCAGTCTGGTCGCCATTGCCGTGCACCTTCTGTGTCGGGGAAGAATGTCAACACGAAAGTAAAGCCACCCGTGTTCCAGGTCTTCTCCACACGTTCCATCGAAAATACATCACATCTTAGTCAGTTATCCACAACCGTGCGTCAGACCCACTATGGCCCCTCAGAAAAAGACAAAACCTGAGCAGACCCATCAACTTCGGAGCGGTCAACGTACAATCTTTTCACCATGGCTCCTCTCAATCTCACAAAGCAGGCGAGGTTCGCCGTTGCTCTTGCACATAAGCAATCTACTTCAACCCTGCGATCCTCCCTCAGACCTTTTACAAGATCAATTGCAGCGAGATCACACTCCACCAACACAACTTCTTCCAAGGCCTCCGCCACACCAAACACACAACCAAAGCAACAGTTTGCCAAATCGGCACTCCCTCAATCCCGCCAATACTCACAAGCTGCTGCTGCCATGCCCCACGCTACGGAGTCGCAGTCGCTCAGACTGAACAATGCCAACCTGTCAGAGTTGCAGTACGCCACAGTACCAACTTATGACCGTACTAACGTAAAGCACGGCATCGTCCACGTTGGCGTTGGTGGTTTTCACCGCGCCCACTTGGCCGTTTATGTCGACAACCTTCTTGAGCAGCTGCGTCTTAAGGACTGGTCGATTTGTGGTGTCGGTCTGCAGCCTTTCGATGCTGAGATGAAGAATGCTCTGGTCCCTCAGGATAACCTCTACACAGTCATTGAGCGTTCCGCACCTGGGAGCAAGGCTCGCGTAATTGGTAGTATCACCGACTATCTGTTCGCTCCTGACAACGCCGAGGCCGTTATTGCCAAGATGGCTCATGAGGACACCCACATTGTCTCTATGACTATCACCGAAAGCGGCTACTTCTATAACGAGAACACCCACCAACTTGAGACCGAACACCCTGATATGGCAGCGGATCTTGCTGGCGCATCTCCTCCTCGCACTTTCTTTGGCTTCGTCTACGCTGCGCTGGCGCGTCGTTACAAGGCCGGCTTGAAGCCCTTTACAGTCCTGTCTTGCGACAACATGCAGAAGAACGGTCACATTACTCGCGATATGCTCCTCACTTTTGCCAAGCACCGCGACCCTGAGGTTGCGGAATGGCTTGCTCAGAACGGTGCTTTCCCTAACTCCATGGTTGACCGTATCACCCCCAGGACTGTTGAGGAGGATGTCCACAACCTCCGGGATGAGTTCGGTATTGAGGATTCTTGGCCTGTCGTCACTGAGCCATTCATGCAATGGGTCGTTGAGGACAAGTTCGCTGACGGTCGGCCACCTTTCGAGAAGGTTGGCGTCCAGGTGGTGAAAGATGTCAAAGATGTCGAGCAGTTTGAGCTTATCAAGCTCCGCCTTCTGAATGCCTCTCACTCCGCTATGGGTTACTCTGGATACCTTGGTGGATTCCAGTACATTCATGAGACTATTGGTCACCCCACCTTCCACAAGTACATCTTCAACATGATGAATGAGGAGGTCAAGCCTCTGCTCCCCAAAATTCCTGGCGTCGACGTCGACCAGTACATCCAGACTTTGATTGGTCGCTTCTCCAATCCTACTCTCAAGGATGAGATTACCCGTATTTGCCTCGGTGGTTCTGGCAAGCTTCCCCAATTCATCATGCCTTCAATTGCCGAGCAGATCGTCGCTGGAGGGCCTTTACGCCGCCTTACTCTCTGCGCTGCTGCTTGGTTCCGCTACCTTCGTGGTATCGATGAGCAGGGCCGCGATTTCAAACTCTCTTTCGATCCTAGAAACGACGAGCTACAGAAGATTGCCCGCGATGAGGGCAACCCGATGAAGCTCCTCAGCATCGGTGACCTTTTCGGTGATGACCTCCGCAACGACAAGCGCTTTGTCGAAGAGCTCACCAATGCGTACAACAGCCTTGAGCGCGAAGGTGCTATGAAGACTCTTGAAAAGACTGCATAGATGTATTATTAGCGATTGAGTGATTGAGGTTTCGGGAACCTAGACTTTGAGAGATACCACTTAATGTTTGGATAGAAGGCATTGTTGACGGCGACTGGCGTTTGGAAAAGTCATTAAACTCAGCGATAGAAAGCGTTGCATTGCGCTAGATTTTACAATTTCACGCATTTTAATTTTCAAACAACATTGTTGTATACTCCCTTTCTGAAAACACTAGTTGATGGATTACAGTCATTATACTCTGGTATCCTCGACTTCCCTAGCAATTACAAGGTGCCACCTACACGCTACCTTTGTGACGTCATAGTATTCATCGCTACTTTGTAAATGCCGGTGAAAGCCTTACCCAGTCCACTCTGCTTGTCATTAACAACAGGAAGCTCCACACAAGCGCTTGAGTATTGCCTAATACCTTGTCAGACAAAAGACAACCCGAAATTGCTTGGCTGAGGCATCTATGAAGCGCGTCCCAGACACTCTCCGTGCGATTCAGCAGCGCGCTCCCGACGCAATAACAGCCATAGAAACTCTTGCATGGACTTGTCAATCTCCAGACACTACAATGCACCCATTTCTAAAGCAGGTCACTGTGCTTGGCCGGACAATATCATTCCGTTTCAAAACTAAGTATGTGGTGTTGGTCCTTACCATGTGCAATTAACCCCGCAAATTCCGTTATTGGCGCCCGGAGACTCGGCGCAATTTACCTTCCTATAGCATGATGCGAGGTCAGCATAGAGCTCAAATTGGAAAGTCGTAGAAATAATCGAGATAGAAAGCAAAAGCCATCAAATAAGGATAATATTGGTGTTAGTGCTTACGGAAAAGAGAAAAATATAAAAAAGCATGAAGACGTTGCAAGAATGTGCCTCATTGCAACTCTTTAATTTGGATCCCCAACTCTCAGCTCAATACAGTATCAAACACTATGTCTTCACACCAAGCTAACTCCATCCGGAAGGTCGCCATCATTGGTGTACGTTCCCATCTAGATTTTTGCATGTCCTCTGTCAACCCCGTCACTAATATCCCTCAGGCTTCCGGGAAGATCGGATCCCACATCCTCAATTCCATCCTCGCAACTGACAGGCACGAAGTGACAGTACTTACTCGGCTTGACAGTGCAGCGACTTCACCATCCAAAGCCACTGTAGTGCGGGTTGACTATGCTTCAGAGGAAGCGCTCGTCTCGGCGCTTCGCGGCCATGACTTCCTCGTCATCACCCTCGCCCCCTCAGCCTCGCCTGGCACCCATGCCTCTATGGTCTCTGCAGCAGCAAAAGCAGGCATCCAATGGATCATGCCTAACTACTATGCCTTCGGCCTTGGCCCACGCGCTGGTACCCTTGCTTCAGACCCCCTTCTTTCCAGCTTCGGTGCGTATGTTGATGATGTGAAGAACGTTTCCGTACCCGAGGGAGGAGTAAAACCGGGTTCTGTTTCTCTAGCTTGCGGATTCTGGTACGAGTTCAGTCTTGCACAGGGGGAGCCGTGGTTCGGCTTCGATATCAAGAACAGAAGCGTAACGTTGTACGATGAGGGAAACGTGAAAATAAACACAAGTACATGGGAGCAGTGTGGTCGCGCTGTTGCTTCCCTTGTCTCTTTACCCATCTCTTCTAACGATGACGGCAAGCCGACGGTGGAAGACTTCAAGAACGGAGGAGTTCATATCTCAAGCTTTCTGATCAGTCAAAGGGAAATGCTAGATTCTCTACACCGGGTGCTGGGGACTACAGATCAGGATTGGACAATTACGAAGGAGCCAGTCAAGGAAAGGTACCAGAAGGGACTACAAGAGTTGCAAGGAGGTGACAGACGCGGATTTGCTAAAGCAATGTATGCTAGACTTTTCTTCCCAGGAGGTGGCGGGGATTTCGAGACAGGATATGGATTAGATAATGAGAGGCTGGAACTACCTCGGGAAGATCTGGATGAAGCTACAAGGAGGGCGGTGGAGAGGGCTGAGGCAATTGCTCTCAGTCATGCTTAGTTGGCTTGGTTTTATTCTTTCCTACTTGACATTTGGCAGCAACGACCAGTATGTGGGACAGTCATTGGCCATTGATAGAGATACATATAGGCTGGTTGCCCAGTAATAGGACTACAAATTACGACATGAAATACGTACCCATAGATATAGAAATAACAGGGTGATGAGGGGTATGTAGAGACTAGGAAAGAGTGACCTTGACCGTACTTGCTACGCTAGGAACACCAGCAGCGTTAAGAACGAAGAGATAGTAGTGTCCAGGGATCAAAATGCCACTATCATTTGGCAAGGTAGCTGTATACTGTGCACCGTTTCGAGTAACGTTTGTTAGAGGTACACGCCTCTGGTCGCTGTTAACCGAGTGCGTAACAGTACCGATACGAATTAGCACAAACTTAGGGTTGGTGGTTGAGGTAGATATTCTAAGCTGACCACCAACCTTCACAGTAAAAGCGCTGAGGGCGGAGATAGTAGGGCGTGGAGCGGCTGAGCCATCAGCGTTGAAAAGGTAAGGAGGTGAGAAGATCTGTCCATCCGCGTGGTCGACTAACTTATTGCAGTTCACGGTACTCCCGCCCACCCGAGCAGTGTAGCAGAGACCACCACCGCCGCTAAAGACACGACCGTCTGGGAGTAAAATGCTGACAGAATGGTAGTTACGAGGAACTGCTTGAGCAGCTAGCGTCTTCCAAGACTTGGTAGCGGGATCGAAAAGCTCCGACTGAAGAACACCAGCGGTATCAGTGAACACCAAAGAGCGACGCTGACCACCAGTAACAAGCACGGTGCCGTCTGGAAGCACAACAGCATTTGAAAACCCACGAGGGTAAGCCATATCGGGCGCACGTTCAACCGTGGCGGGCTGACCGTACTCGCCAATGCTGATGAGATGTGCGCGGTTGTTAGCGTTTGAGTTGGTGTAGTCAGGCGATCCACCAGCTGTGAAGATCTTGCCAGGCTCATACATAACAAAGATACCACACATAGCATCGTCGCTGTCACGGGTACCGGCTGGGACCTGAGCTCCGGTACCGTTGGCGCTGTACCAGTTCATAGCCTTACTTGGACCAGCTTGAAAGACTGAACCACCCTTCCAGGCAAATAGCCATCCGTGGTTGTCTTCTCTCCAGATACCCTCGTTATCGGTGGTGAGCATGGGCCCAGACTTAGCGCCAGGAAGTGCTTTCCAAGAATTGCTCTTTGGGTCATAGACCTCACCATCCTTGCCTTTTCGTGGTCCAGAATAGGCACCGCCGATGGTGAAGACTCGGTTGTCGCTCAGGGTCACGGATGTTTGGTAGCCACGAGCCATCAGCAGGTCGGGGGCACGGGTGAAAGTGTTGGTTGCTGGGTTGTAGAAGCTGTTGGCTTTGGCATCGGAGCCACCTTGGATGAGGACGCGCCCGTCCTCCAAAGTGCTGATACCGGGACAAAACATGTCATGCTGGGTGTTGGCTACGGTTCGAGCGGAAACGGCACCACTGCGGAAGTATCTGAGTATACAAACCGTGAGTTTTTCCTTGGTTATACTTACGAATTGAAGTTGTAGTCCGCAAACTGCGTTCGTCCACTTGCACCTCCAAAGGCATCGGCACCCCAGCTAGAGAAGACCATAAGTCGGCTCGACGATGGAAACTCAGGAACAATATATGCAGCTACTGGAATGACAGGTAGTCGTATCAAGTCAGACCAAGCACCGTTCTTTGCAGGGGCAGGAGCAACCTCCTGACTGATCACATCGAAGCGTTTGTCAGTCGACCAGATCAAAGTGTCAGTCGTCGCGTCCGCTTTGATGTGGCATACCGAAGTGGTCGAATCGAATACTGCCTGTGCACAAGTAGTAATTATCGAACAAAGTTGCGCGCAGTCATTCAATTTTGTAATGCCGTTGATCATCTGGGCACTCCTACCCCGAAGATCGGTATCACGGCAGATTTTGAAAGATTTCTGAGCCATATCGATCAGTTTCATTGCGAAATTTGGAGTTATATGGAGCTGCTCACGCCATTGTTCTTGTAAATAGTCTCAGGATAAGGACACCTTGCGATGTTGATCTGCTCGGCCTGAATGACATCGAATCGTTCGTTTGGTTGCCAGTTCAGACCTGTGTTCGCCTTAAAATGGCAATCTTTCGTTTTTGTATCGTAGACAGCCTTGAAGCAGTCCAGAGCCTTGTCGCAAAGTTGCGCACAAGCTGTGGTGGAAGCAACCTTAGGTGTGACCACTTGTGATTTTCCAATTAGATCAGTGTCGGGGCAGACGCGATATCTGATACCCTGAGTTCCGGTAAAGACTGTGTCAGTGACAGGACATGCATTGATAGCAATCGATGTCTCGAAAAGAAGGAAACTAGAAAGAATGGCGATGGCGTTGATACGCAACATCTTGAAGTGAAGTGAAATGAAACGAGTGTAATGATTGTGATCAATAGCCGATGCACATGGCGAGGCTGAACTTATGTAGACCTCCCTTTCTTGTAAACCTATGTGCTCGATATGGAGCCATCGCCCCGAGGACTTCCCATTAACCGATGAACAGCTTTGAACGTTGTCCACGTTTGCGAAGCGAAAATGCACTTAGCGTGAGTCTCAAACTCCGGTAGGAAGCGCCCACATAACAGTATGGAGTAGCGACGCCTGCCTCTATACGCTATTTGGCTAAAGTGTCGTCTTAACATGCTCGAAAACTAAACCTCAGCCACGATGCATGCATTTACTAGCCTTTCACGTCCATGATGGCCGTTAACCAGGCTATCGTTCCAATCTTGCCGGCTTGGCCTTACCGGTTAAGGCTTAATCCATCGGAGTTTTATATAGCCCACCAGCCAGAAAGGGGTCTCATGCTAGATTAGCTTTACGCTCCCTATCCCTTCATAACCCGATCAAGTGCAAACAATGACTTACAAAGGCACACCCTCTTGCGCACTGGCATCTTCATGAATATTGCCATACGTCGGTTCCGATGATGGTGAGTTGCCAAGACTCTGCGCCGAGCAGGCTCCGATACGAAACACTGGTCGGATCCTTCGCGTGAACCAAGGCTCTGCGCTCCCAATTACTGAAAGACATTAGATACAATATCATTGAGGCGCACCGCGACCGACTTGTTTGTCTGCTATATTATCAGTCGAAGTTCTTATGAAAAATGCCTGCAGTGGTGCCCGATCGAGTGAATAATGGCTAGGCTGATCGCATGTAGGATCGTGCATGCAAGAAACTTCTTGTTCTGTACCCATCAACATGGGTGCCATAACCAGGTCCTTGGGGCTCCAATAATCGATTATTGTTTCCATAAATCCGATACACAGTTGTTGTAGCGTCTCCCGTAAAGGTATAGCACTAACCTGCAGAACCATAAAAGGGGTATCGACGCATACACGATTGGAAGGCAAGACAAGACTGGCGCCAAGGCTGAACAAATAGAATGCACAGATATTGATAACATCGGTTTTAAGGGTGAAAGGAAACTCATCCTGCACTTGCAAGCTGAAATTCTACTGGTCCGCGCGGTGTGGGCAATCGGGAGCGCTAACATGTAGATATTGATTCGCTTGATGCTACTGAAAACTTGCATGTGACATTCCGTCGACTTCGTGGGCGAGTGAATGCGCTTCATCATTGTAGGATGGAACCCATCTTGAATCGTCAACCCGTCAGCATACAGGCGTAACGTTGTTATTTCGAATCTTGGGAAAGCAGGACCATCGCAGTATGAGAACTGAGAACTCCGGACGAGGATAGTAGGTAGATTTGTAGCGTATAGTGAATATGGCAATGGGACTGCTGCCGACTGCATGGGAGAAAAACATGATGTATTAAGCGCTCCTATCGAGGGAGCCAAGGGTTGACAGGAACAAGTTTTTTGTCGCGCGTTTGGCCACCCAGCACTCACCTATTTCCAAACCATGGTATGAGGGCCATCATCGCCAGCTGCTTCAGCAAGGTGCTAGAGCGCTAAAACGAAAGGAGAAACGTGAAGCTTGAGGAGCTATAACGTAGGTTGAATTGGCAACAGTAAAGTTGTGCATCATGTCGCAGCACTAGATATACGAAGGGTGTGTAGTTTCGATACATGTTGGTGTGATGTTGACAGAAAGAGCCGGAGTGTCACAAGCATAGACCAAGTACAACCCGTGATTTCATCGCACAGGCCACAAACACTGTCAAAGTCATGAAGACGCCAGGTCACATGACCCGGGTCGCTCTATATCACCCGAGCTATGCCTAGTGAGCAATTGACACGCACTACAACCGTTTTTTTTTACATCAGCACAGCTATCCATTAGGTAGTCATACTACGACAAATGGTACTAGTTTCTTAACAGGTTATGAGCTCCGGTTAGCGCAAGCTACTCAAGGTTGAGTTGTCCGGTGACATGATTGCCCTCGTCCCTACGAACCATCCAACGGGTTTATAGAACCCGAATTATCCCAGATTGACCAGGTTGAAACAACCCGTCGAATCGGGTTGATTCAACCTATGTAGAGGGCACACTTACCCGTCAGATTTATAGGGTTGTTCCACCCCGTTTCAACAGGTTGTTTACACGTGACCATTTCAAATATTTTTTGAGCCTACATTGCGAAGTCTCCTTCACTACACGAATCAGGGCCCACATACAGGCATGGTCGTATTGGACTGTTCACACATGGGTAAACTTTAGCTAAATCGCCTGAATTTTCACTTGAATCAAGCATGGTGTTGATGCTCATGGTGTGAGAAGGGAAGAGTGAATTGCCAAGAGTACAAGGTACTTCACCAACATAATAATTTGATCTTATCTTGATCTTATCTCATCCCGATAGTTCCGAAGAATCATCAAATCTCCGGTCTTTTTGAGGGGGTTGATCTAACCCGTTTGTGGTTCATATGGACGTAAGGGACGCGCAGGTCCTAAAGATATCCCTTAAGATTCGAGCAAGGAATCAAACGCGACATACAGTTTGAATATCGTCTAGGGAAATGGTCATTCTCGTAAGGGGCACGCAGTCCTAAAGACAGGAGATCGTCGCCTTCGTCGGGGCGCGCAGGCCCCAAAGATATGGTCTATGATTCGCGTAAGCAATCAAAGCTGTGCAACGCGGCCACATGCAAACTTTTCACACCTTCGATTCGATGACGTGCCAGCTACGAACAGCTTTCCCACGCCTATACATTAAATAGACAGCTAGGGTACGACAGCTGTTACTTTTAGGAGAATTTTCCCGCCACCCCACCAATTACGGAATCTCTCTCATTCCATGCCAGACTTTTAGGTCCTGCCGCCACAGTTTGGTTCTCGCTCCGAACACGTCCGCTGAGGTCAATGGAGGAGGATAGGGAAATGGAACTCTAGAGAGATAGTTTCCGCGCTGTTGTACATGCTCCCCAGCACTGTACATTGTGCTAAGTTTGAGGGACCCGCAGTCGCTAGGTACTGGTGACTAGCGGGAGCTCAATTTGGAAGACGATGAGGGTAGTTGCCACGTACTGGGTACTGGCAACTGGGGGAATCCAATCTGGCCTGGAGGAACGCAGAGAACAGTTGTCGCAAATTGGGTACTAGCAACTGAGGCAGCTGAGTCGGGGAAACGATGAGAGCAGTGTATGATCATGTATGCTGCTTACGTCAGCTTCGGTTCCGTCGAGACTTCTTGATAATTCGTTTATGTACACCTCAATGGATAGTTCACTGAACAATCAGAACGAATCCTCAACTCTCGTCAGTTCTTCCGGAATCACGGTACGTGTATGGTTCAGGACGTAAACAGCTAATTTGCTTTAATGTGAGTATTTTGGTACAGTGAAAGGAAAATCAACACGCGTGATCTCTGCGTGTACATATATATGGCCCGGACCAACCTCAGTAGCAAATAACAACATAAACTCTGAAGAACTGATTAACCTACACCGGTATACTAGCTAACACAGCTGAACGTTGATGCTAGCCCGTACCACGTGGGAGCAGTAACAGAATATCATTCATCATCATCTTCTTGGATACATGATTGTGACCGTGATCATTGACCTTCCTCTCTTCTCAAACCCCTCTCTCAATCTGCGACACGCTTACAGCAAGGTGCAGGTCACATTGCCTCCCGGACCTGTCCAAGTAGGACCCGAGAGAGTATGCCGACAGTTAAGCCTATACATTAAAGTGTATACAACCCCCCTCTGTTAATCCCTCAACCGCTTTTCCAGTTTCTGCCTGATCATCTCAATGTTCATCAGTTATGTGCTCGCTGGATTCAATTGCGCATGGTCTCTAGCAGGAAGAAGCTCAGAGCACGCACTGATGGCGTATATGTGCACATAATAAGAGCATAAAAAGCTCAACGTTGAGAAAAAGAGGATTCAGTACAGGTTGATTCAAGGAACGTTTGTGTGGTACATGATCAGGGATCGGACCTACATAGGCGCCCACTTACGAGTTGGTCGCTAGGTCACACAACCACAACTGGGAACAGACAAGTCTTGTCCTAGGGCAGTCCCAGTATAAAAATAGCACCGTAGACTGCCATCGGTCTTCACGAAATACTTGTTACAAGCAATGGGAGTCACGTGCATTCCCCGGATTCTCTTCACCTGCTCATCAACCCCGGAGAATTATTTTGCGGGGCACCGTCTTGGACGTCAGCTATGACATATTATTCCGGCCCCCTTCGTTCAATTTTATTTGCTACTTAGTGATGTTATGTAGTCTTGGCTTAGGCTTTTGCCAGCCAACCACATCCCAGATATTGATTACAACTTCACTCAAAACAGTTAGGTACATTTACATGCCTTGTTAAGATCATGAAGCTTCTCCGTCGCCACGTTCTGTGGCGATCCCTCGAACATTGATTTGCTCCGAATGCATCTGCTTCGTTACCGGCATCCAAACCTGGGGTCGCCTGCACCTAAACCTCCGGTAGCAGATCGTCACACTAAAGACGGCCCGCGTGCTATTGGAGGAATATCACAACAGTGGTAGATTGCTGACACGCGATCGATGTGACTTGTATGACGGTTACGATATTGACGATGTTGAAACATTGTGTAGATTCAGAGTGTAGAACAGCAGCAGTGGCAGTGAATGCGATGGTTGGAGGAAACCAAGCAGGGGAACGAAGAAGTGTTTTCCACAAATAAGGGGCTCGCTTTGGATGACCCCGTTGAACGACAGACAAGTGAAATGAGTGAGAAGTGAGCATACTGTTGGAATAGAAAAAGTATAAAGGCCACCACCTCAGTATCTCCTCTCATCACCAGTTCAAAAGATTCTATCAGTAGACTCCTCCTCTACAGTTTCCCACCATGAAGGCCACTCTAGCAATACTCGCCGTATTTCTGGGCACTGCTCTGGCGGTACCAACTGCAACTGCCTTCCCCAAACCCGCCTCTTCAACTGGTCTCCCTACTGCAAAACTAATTCCTGCTGGTACCGTCTTCGACGGCAAGATGGTGCGCTACTCGCGCTCGCCCGACACGTGCGAGGACCAGACCGAAACGGACGAAGCAGCAGCAATGTTCATCGCCGAAGACGGTGCGACCATTAAGAACGTCATTCTCTCAAAGGCGCAGGCCGAGGGCATTCACTGCCGTGGCGCTTGTACGCTTGAGAATGTATGGTGGGAGGATGTGTGCGAAGATGCTGCTACGTTCAAGCAACCCGCTGGCAAGACGAGCTATGTGATCGGTAAGTCAAATTGCCCCTCCCTTCTATAAGAGGGACCTCAATGCTTGCAGGCCACTGCTAACGACACTCAGGCGGAGGCGCAAAAGGCGCAGCAGACAAAATCTTCCAGTTCAACGGTCGGGGCACTGTCAGTATCAAAAACTTTTACGCCGAAGACTACGGTAAAGTTATTCGTTCATGCGGCGACTGCACTGCGAACGGTGGTCCGCGCAACATTATCATTGAGGGTGTGACAGCTAAGGATGGAGGTGTGTTGTGCGGTATTAACACCAATTACGGCGACACGTGCAAGATCATCAATTCCTGCCAGAGCAACAAAAAGGACTGTGATCGTTACCAAGGTGTTGTCAAGGGTAATGGTAGTTCCAAGAAGTTAGGTAGTGGGCCGGATGGGACATACTGCACTACTAGTGGGTTTACGTCGAGCTGCTAAGGGTTGATGTGGGCGATGAGCATGTAAGGTAGTACCGTTTGTTTTACCGTGAGCAGTGATGCAGGTTCTTGAGTTTCATGTATATAGTTTGTTGTCTTGCAGTGTACATAGCCGCATAGCCGCATAGCACTTCGATCATTTGCCCACACGACTTCCAGTTTCGTTGCAGTCGATCACATAGATCCCTGTTCTGAAGATACCAATCCGTGTAGAGATCGACTGTGATGTCTCATGTCGACAAGCCACCCTTACAACTTTACCAAGCCTTGCTAGTCTTGTTTCCCACCACATCGATCAATTCGATACTTGGCTGGATATATGGCTTGACCTTAGTGCGTACATTTGTGCGCTGCTCGTATGCGTAGGCAAACCCTATCAAAGACTCCTCGCTCCAGTGTTTCCCTGCAAAAGCCAGACCAAATGGGACATTGGGTGCCGTGGCATTGAGATTTCCACGAGCATTG
Source organism: Leptosphaerulina australis (assembly GCA_026120165.1). NCBI lineage: Eukaryota > Fungi > Ascomycota > Dothideomycetes > Pleosporales > Didymellaceae > Leptosphaerulina > Leptosphaerulina australis. The sequence continues at coordinate 35,277 of JALRMI010000222.1, forward strand.
GAGATAACGGTGGTATTTGAAGGATATGCGCCAAGTGGCACAGTTATGATCGGTGCTCCGATGATGGCTGAGATGGAGCTTGCAGTGCGTGTGGGAAGCACGACTGCGTCTAAGTTGTATGTGGAGAGTGCGCCAAGGATACCGCCTGGACCCCCGAGAAATAAGTCCTCTTGGTATGCTGCCCAGAATTCGGGAGAAGTGTTGCTAAAATTCTGTGCTAAGGCGGCATCAAAGGATGCGGTGTCGCGAGAGGGATATTCCTCGGCAGGATATTTTTGCGTAAAATTGCGTACATCCTCCAGGCTCTCCATGTTGTTGGGATTGTAGGTCAGCTGAGCCAGGTAGGCACTGAGATTGGGGACAAAGTCTCCATCCAGAACAGTGCCTTCGGCTGTGGAGTTGAGGTAGGATTCATAAGCCGTATAGTTCGTGTTGTCGACGATGATAGCGCCAGCTTCTTCCAAGACTGCAATAGCGGATTCGAAGGCATCGAAAATTGGTGCAGAGACGATGTTACGGGTACCAAATGCATTGCGAGGAATGCCAATGCGCTTGCCAGCCAAAGCATCAAATCTACATGCTGCAACGTAGTCTGGAGCTGTGGCGTTGGCAGAGTTTGAGGCCCAAGGAATGGCAGAGGTATAGTTATCGTACTTATCTGGGCCAACAATTGCTTGGAGAATGTAGGCAACGTCTTTTACGGTGCGGGCCATGGGCCCAACGGAATCCTGGTGCTCCGAGATGGGAATGACGAGAGCTCTACTGGTCAGACCAACCTAAGTCATTGTTAGTTTATTTTCCACTCGTGGTAATGAGATCTCTTACAGTAGGTTTGATGCCAACAATATTGTTGAGTTGACTTGGCGACACAATACTGCCGTCCGTCTCAGTGCCCAAAGTACCGAAAGCCAGACCCAAACTGGCCGAAACACCACTACCGCTGCTGCTGCCGCTCGGGTCTTGGCCGGGGTAGTAAGCACCGTACGTCTGACCACCATATGCAGACCAGCCATTTGATGAGTTTCCGGAGCGGAAGTTCGCCCATTGAGACAGGTTGGTCTTGCCCAGTAGAATGGCGCCAGCAGCACGGAGTTTGGCAGCCACTGTGGCATCACGTGGGACTTTTGCGCCAAGAAGTGAGAAGGATCCTGCCGTATTGTTCATCCTATCTGCAGTTGCAATGTTGTTTTTGATAAGAATTGGAAGGCCGTGAAGGGGACTACATGAGCAGTTAATACAGATTCGAAAGCCTTGATCGACATGTGCTTTACCCTCGAATCTTCCCACATGAACGTTCTTCATCCAGCTCTTTTGCAATGTCCCAAGCATCTGGGTTGATTTCGGTGACCATGTGTAAGGTCGCATTGACTTCAAGTATGCGTGCTACATACGCCTGTTGCGCATGAGAGGACGATGCTGGGAATGGTCGCAGAGTTGGATACTCACCTGAACCAAGTCTAGGCTCGTGAAATCTCCAGCTTCAAGCCCAGACATCAATTCGTCGGCTGTAGCATCGAGAAGCTCAGGTAGTACCGACGGCGTGGCATACTGCGCGACGACATTGGTCAAGGGCGCGAATGCCACAGAGATCTTGACAAGGAACCAAGCTGAGACCATAATGCCAAATGTACAATGAGCTCCTTGTTTTAAGGAGAAGCACACAATGGTGGAGTAAAGGCCAGGCGAAATTTGGCGTTGAGAACCAGAGGAAGGCTCTTATAGCCGTGCTCATAGCCATTGTGTGCACCATCCGCTTGGGATTGCCGGACGTTACCCGTCATGCAAGGATGCTATACACTGGTTTCCCCGCGGGAGACAGGAGCACCGAACATGTGTCGATCTGCGCGATAAGGAAGGTAGGTAATGCTGTTCAAGGTTTTTGATGGTCAATGTTGGCGCATATGCATGTAATGCTGTTTCTGCCGTTTCGGCTTGTCACTCGTACCACGCGAAGTTGTTGTTGTGGAATGCATCGAAACAACGGCGTTACTTCTGTTCTTTGACGAGGTGTACAGCAGAACAGCAATTGTGTCAACATGCCATTGTCTGATCATGTGCTGATCATCATAGTGTCAGGCAATGTTAAGCACTTGAGCGGTTCATCGATCGTGCATGTCATGCTAACCGAAATGGGAAGGTGGGATGAGCTTGACCTTGGACATCTGTCCGCGGCAGATTCAACATCAACTGCGGGAAGCGGGTAGAGTTCGATGTTTTCGCATACATTCAGATGTTGTCGACAAATGAGGGGATTCTGTCGGATACCAAAGTGTTGATAGTAACCTGCCCAAAGCATGATGACGTCGAACGGATAAAGCGCGCAAAGCAAGATTTGTAATGCTCTGCAAGGGTAACTGATACTTGGATTTATGGTTCTAGGTCATAATACTCGTTAGCAAGATGTTCCCAGATTGCTTGCTCAATCGAAGTAGCCAGGGAAAAGCCACTGCAGCTTCTTCTCAGTCTCTTGCCCCCGAGCCTCTTTCTTGGTCATCGAGCCTGCAAATTTAGTCTGGTTCTCAAGGTGCTTGCCCTGCACCAACTGTGCATGCTCTTCCTTGCTGAGCTCGTTCAAGACACCACTGACAAAGCGCCTGGCATTGTCCGCGTTGGCCTTCATGTGCCCCATAACCATCTCAACATTGACATCTTCGCCTTCAGAACCTCTCCAGCAGTCATAGTCAGTGGCCATGCAGATCATTTGATAAGCAATCTCAGCCTCTCGCGCCAGCTTTGCCTCAGGCAGAGCAGACATGTTAATGACTGTGCCCCCCCAGCTGCGGTACATGTTCGACTCTGCGCGAGTACTGAACTGTGGTCCCTCCATGCAGATAATGGTACCCTTGTCATGCAGCCTAACCCCTTCGCCCTCCAAGCTATGGCCGCACTTGCGCACAATCTCAGCCAATTTAACATCGAAAGGATCACCGAAGCCGACATGACCGACCATGCCCTTCTCAAAGTACGTAAAAGGGCGGATGCCCTTGGTACGGTCGATGATCTGGTCAGGTACTACAAAGTCGCGTGGGCGGACCTCCTCTTGCAGGGAGCCAACAGCGGAAAAGGCAATGATAGTGCGCACACCGATGTGTCGCAGAGCGGCAATGTTTGCCTGGTTCTTGACCTCATGGGGTGCAAGCTCGTGGGAGAGGCCGTGACGCGAGAGGAAGGCGACAGGGACGTCCTTGTCAGTAGAGGGTGAGGGGTGGTGAAGGATGCTGATAGGTGATGAGGGTTTGCCCCAAGGTGTTTCAATTTCGAGAGTCGCAGCGAGTGTGAAGCCAGGCAACGACTGAATGCCAGTGCCACCAATCACAGCGATATGAACGGGCGCTGGCTGAGTGTCAGTTGTGATTGTGTGGGGGTTTGTGGGAGAAGGAGTGCACCATCGTAGGTATTGGGAACGCCAGCCATCTTGCGGTATGGAATTGATATGCTGCGAGAGAAGTTACGGGGTATGACACGAGGAGTGAAAACACTGAACAGAGGTCCGACGCGTTGTAACATTCGCTATCGCGCGTCTTAACTGCTAGACATTTTTCTTTCTGCCGAGGAGGGGTAACTCACTCCGAGTCGCTGATCCCTGATGGCGTCATCGCCCAATCAAACGCTCGCTCAACCGCACTCCCCCATTCTCGCAGAACTTCTTGCAAACTTACGCATCCACAAATCAGATTGGATCGCACTTGAATCAGTCTCAGTGCCTCCAATTTACAGAGCGTTGACCCCGGTGTTTATTCTTTGAGTTGAAAATGGGCAGCCTTGCCTATGAAAACTATACAGTAGTTTGTGGAAAGACAACACATTGTGTAAACAGAACTGGTAATTAAATGACAAGAGTTTTTCCTATTGGCAAGAGTCTGCGTGGCCCCATAGGCACAAAAAAACGGTAAATAGAGCAAGCAACAATGAAAGTTAAATGAAACCGAGCCCTTGACCCTAACTTGATAAACAGGTCACCAGTTGTGGGCCTATCGTTGAATGCTCTCGATCTCGTATACTCGTTTTCTCCATATTTCAGGAGCTTCCCGGACTATGGATTTAATTCAACTTCTCGCAACTTTAATGTCTGAACATCTACCTTTGCTAAATCTTCGAGGAAGGATGTTGACTATAAATTTGCTCCTTTTCACATGTTTCAATGCGTCGAATGAACTACGCACTACGACTGATGACATAAGTTTTCCGGAATCTTTAACGGCATCTTTAGAAGAGAAAACCAGAGGTTATACTTAGAGCATGACAACCATTCTATTTCAATTCACACTGTAAACGATTCTTCGGGTGCCATTTAGCCCGGCCAGTGTTTCAAGTACCGCCATTGGCTGTGAGTCACAATGCGCTGTGACATGGGTAGCATAAATTCCTCAGGTCGTTTACTTATAGTATGACTCATAACAATTGTCAGGCTAGCTTCTTGTCTCATGTGACGAGCGAGGTACATACCTCAGAGAATGAGGTGTGAAGGACCACGAACCAATAGGGTTAGTGCCAGCTGTACGGTGCCCTGGCTCTCGTCAAACCTGTCGTAGACCGTGCAGGCTTCTACTTCCATAGCTAGTATTATGATCTGACCTGTTTTTCTTCTTATAGGTGTCATAATAACGTGGTGATCTGTAAGAAAATAACTGGATCTGAACATGGAAGATTGTGTAGAGTCTGTTGAGCGCTTGCATGTGACACCCTGATGGATCAGACGTTGAGGTAAACGAATGCTGCAGCTTAAATAACAGCTCAACCAAAACAACCACGCTTTCTCGAAACTTCACCTTCTATGGTTTAGCAAGGCTCATTGGCTTCTCTCAAGCATATACGCACCTCGTAACTTCTGCCTAAGGCAACAGGCAACGACGCGTAGCCTCGCCTCGTCACCCCCCCCCCCCCCCTTATCACTGTCACCGAATCGGGCGATGTGCGACTGAGACGCGATGTCACGAGCATCTGTATGACCGCATTGGGAAAAGGTGTGTGTGCTGCGCCAATCACTTGAGTCATAACGTATGCATGGCATGCAGTCCTCCACCCACGGTTCGCTTAAAGGTACCCAGGAATCCTCTAGGCGAGGCGTTTATTCTTCATCATCAACTTTGATCACTGCCTTTAATGGTGCGCTTCTACTATCATTGAGATTTACTGCATAATCTGAGAGCGCACCACTATCGAACTTGCGCATACTTGCCGCCTACAGATGCTGCAGTTACTTCTTTGCTTTCCTTGAAAATCGTGATTAATACTACTATAAGCTCTAGGCTTCTGGTCTTTTTTGACTAGAATACCTGAATATCTTTACGAGTACCGTATCTGGGACTCACTGTCCCTATCACAACACGATGTTGACCTTCGTCGATCTCCCCGGCGAGATACGAAACATCATCTACAATGAAATCCGAAATGATACTGTTACGAACCCTGGGCCAGGTAATAGCAATCTCTGCATGTGGATTGCCTCCAGACAACTTCACCAGGAGGTGGCATCGCACTTCTATCAGCACAGCCACTTCACCACTACTCTCGCTACCAACCAAACACGTGGTGCCACTATTCTGCCCCCAATTCCGGACCGATATCTGAAGTACCTCAGACAGCTTACTATTCGGACCACCGTTGATCAACTAGACTCAGCAAGCCTTGACAGAGTGGCCGGTTTTATTTCTGCCCTTCGCGATATTGGTGTCACTCTCGGAGTACTGCGCTTCGAGCTCTCATCAAAGAGCTCCAAGGCGCTTGGAATGTGTGTTGACGATCCAGTTCTACATATGGATCATCCGATTGCATACGCTCTCCGCACCGTTTTTGCCTTTGGTATAACCAAGAAGGCGCAGGTGGAATTGAAGAATGTTTGGTTCGCATCTGGAATTTTAGATGAGCTGAGAAGCGAGTTGGACAGTGGTCAGCTGGAGGTCTTCACTGCTGGTGAAAGAGAAAGAGTCGAGCGGCCACTTACTGGTAATTACTCGGCTGTCCATCTCAGCAAACTTGGTCTTGATCAACAAGACGTTAAGGATGCTGAGGCCCTTCAGGAGTTTGTTTCAGACAGCGACTTTGTTGACTCGATGCCGTCGTCGCTGAACACTGCACTGTCTGAACTCGATAGATTTTTCATTGCTGAGTATCTCAATGAAGAACCTGAAGGCTTCCAGGATTTGTCAAAACGCGAAGGAGCTGACTCAATCTCCGATGGAACGATTTCCGAAATACAAGATATCAGAAATTATGAAAACGCGAACGAGGGCGACAGCAAAGATACGAAACATCTTCAGACACCCACGTTAGACGACGAGGAACTCACCGAAGATGATGACATTGAGGATGAAGAGATGATAGACATCGACAACATTGATGCGATCATAGGACATATGGAAGCAGCGGAGATGCAGAGGATGAATATGAAGGATGTTTGTTATATGACGAATTTTGCACCAGACTTGTTGGGTAAATGGGTTTAGAAGTCCACATGAATATTGGAACGACAATTTTTCTGGAGGCCCCGGGGCCTCGAGGCTACACAATTGAAAAATGTTTGCTCGACAGAAGAATAGACCAAGCGCTAGACGGATTTGAGGCAACAAAAGAGCAATTGGGGAGGAATGCAGCGTTCAGTTTGTTTCTGCACTTGTTACCAAATTAGACGCCTGGATTACGAATGTACGATTAGCAGAATGAGTCCACCTTCTCAGGCGAGGAAAATATGGTCATGACCAAGCATAGCAGCAAATCGCTATAGCCATTCCACTGCTTCCGCACTACTTGATGTGTGCCTACGATACTCTGTACCTTTGATCCGCGTGATAGGTTCACTCGGGAAGATCCAATAGAAACCCACTGAGTAAAGCGGCGTAAATAACATCTACAGAGTTGTAGGAAGCTGAGTGACATTGAATTTGGGCTTGCAAAGGATACGGTCGTACACTGATTGTAGGGCGAGAGTCGCAACTGAGAGCGGTGATTGCATCCAGTAACACGAGTACAAAGCCGATACTGAGACAGAAGCAGACCCGATGGCACATAAGGAGTCAAAGCGCAGTCGGCACTTGTCGCGCCCTGCTCTGTTTTCCTTGTGTCATGCCGGTATCGACTCGAGACAGGACCGGCCATCCACAAGTCTGAGGCTCAGTAGCACCACCCATGGATAATTCCGTCTTCTGCATTTGTAACCCACATGCGTCCCTATTTATATTCCCACGGAGGAGCTTGTCTTTATTAGTCCTGGTGTGCGCGCACCCCACCCCCTCTGGTGCCAGCCGCTCACATCACCCATACCAAACATAGTCAGAGCAACAAGTAAGCTTTCAACACAATTAATGGACTCTAAATTAATGAGGCTGTTCGCCGTAAAGCAGTGCATGAACAGGCCAACTTTTTTGATGTTGCAGTCAACTGAAGAAGTTTGGTTTTGCCTCCATGTTTGATTATACTCCTAGGTGCTCAGAAACAGCATGCACCCATCGATTGGTAACCCCGATACGCATGCGCTCCCACTTTATACTAGATTCTGGTATTGCGCGTATTTAAGGCTTTGAATGAAGCCATAGGTTGTGCGCCTTCGTAGCCAAAGCCAGACGTGCTCTATTGCGTTGACCTCCAAAGAGTGACCAGGTCATCGCGCTACTAACCCGTAATTAGAGGTGTGTACTGCTTCTTTCACTCCCGCCAATCTATAAAGGACATTTTCGTTCCCAGGGCAGAACTTTGTTTTTTGTTTTCTCTGGTCTGTGTCGGCATCTCCCTGTTTAAACTGCGCCTCTGCCTCTTTCTCTTCTTACTATTTTCTAATGCTTTGCATAGCAAGGAACTTATTCCCCCTGCATTTGAACTGTGTCGAAGTGCCATTGGCATGTTGGCAGATATTGCGCGAGGTGCAGAGCCATTGGATGGTGCGTGTTGACGTGTTGTGTTGGAGTGTACAGGCGCAAAAGTCAATACTCAAAGAGAACCACCTTCGTATTTCGTAGCCAAACTCTTGCAAATCTTAGCCAAAACGTGGTCACATCCGGAGATTCCGGATATCCCAAATCAGCAATCCAAATTTTAGTATAACCGCTTTGGCGCTGCCCTCGCCCTATCTGCTGCACTGCACCACCGAGGCGGTCTTCTTACAACATTGAGCTAACAGATGTCCAAACAGTTGTCCATTTACACTCGTGCGCTTCTGTTGCGGGCATTGTTATGCTTCCCGCTGAGCTCCGATCGTTGGCCCAGTCGCTGACATCAGACAGCCAACTGGTGGCCCGTGACATCTTGGCGCATACATTTCACGTGTTGGTGGCCCTGAAACTTCGGAATGCGCGGCTCTTTCGATGTTTGAAGGATTGACTGAAAGGATTGCGGGGAGTAAGCCCTGTGCCGACTATGTGCCGACTTCCATATAGGCAGATTCCCATCAGGGCTTTGTGTGCAACGTGTAGAGTGAGATTGAGTAGTTCTGCAGACCTCAAGCATCTTCCCAAGCACAGAGGTATGCAGCTTTGAGTGTCACCTGCTATCAGGAATATTCTTGGTGTGTAGCCGAGCGTAGCACGGTAACGAAAAAAACGTAGGACGAAATGTAGAATCGCAAGTGTCGTGTCGAAAGATCGAAATCATCAATCGAAGATTCGTATTGGGGTATCAACGCCTCGAAGAACCCAGATCTAGGCCGAATCTTAAAACCATAAAACAAAACTCACGCCCAAAATACAATGTCGTACCGCTGAACGCCATGACTATGCAACGCTATGCTGTGCGAAAAATGCGGTCCTCGTACCCTAATTATGACCTTGTATTCAAAGTGCAGCTCTTCAGGAAATCATTATGCGTGTATGACGTTTTCTTCTTGTTCGAACACCACACCTGTCTTTTCTGAAAACAGCTTCTGAATCGGATAGGTGATGGCGTTCATAATGTTCTCACGGTAGTCGTCCTTGACAAGCTGCTTCTCAAACCAGTAGTGGCGGATGAACTTGCCTTGGCAGTTACTAACTTCAACACCGGGGAAGCCGTTCGCTTGACCACAGTCCAGTTCCTTGATGTAATCCTCGTAGTCGTAGCGAACATACTCGCCGAAAGCTGACTGCTCGTGGAACTTGGGCTGCTTCCACTGCGAGCAATTGGTGTAGCGAACGTCGTCTGGGCACTCGTGCCATGCCTTCAGGATCGGCATAACTTGCTCGTTGTTCTGTACAATCATGAAGCCCGTGTTGGTGTATGTGCGGTTAAACCGATCGGAGTTGTATTGCGGCTCCTTAGGATCCCACGGATCCTTCGCCATTACGAACGAATGGTGGGACTCGACGTTCCAGTAATTCATCATCCACTCGATGGGAAGGTGCATAAAGCGGAAAGTGGCATCGGCGTCTAGGAAAACGATGAACTTGTAGTCCTTGATCAGGTTGGCCAGCGCAGACGGCTTGATCCAGGTTGCGTGACGGTCTTCGAATTCGTTTGCGTGGACGAATTTGTAGTCGTAGCCGTGGATTTGAGCGTAGGCGTAATGGGCAAACACACCACCAGAGACATGATTGATGTTGCGCCAGTCATATTCACCCTTTTCAAACATCTCCGTTGATTTCAACGGCCGTGTGTCCAAATCCAAGATCAGAATCTCGTGGCCCATATTCTTCGTATAGCGCGGGTTTCCAGGGAGCACGATCTTGGTGCCATTGGGCTCGCGGATGAAGGGCTCAGTTGGCGATGTCTTTAACGGCTCGTATAGGATGCGCAAAATATCGTTGATGTTTGGTGTCTTGGGATCGCTGAAGGTCCTGTTAGTTCTTGTCAGCAGCCATTTACTAGCGCACAAGGGTTCATCAGGGCAAGAACAACCAATGGCCAACCATCTCGATTGCAACTTGTTGACTGAAAGATAGATTTAAGAACGTACATCTCAACGTGTGTCGATCCAGAGTTGTGCGGGAACGGTATCCTCTCTGGACTCGACCAGGCCATGAATCCGAAGATGAAAATTAGGATGAAGCCTGCGCTGCATGCGAGCGCAAACAAGGGGCTACGAGCCCCAGTCGATGGCAGCATCATGATGAAGTCGTGTGTTGCTTTGCCTCCTAAATAGTAAAGGAATGACAGAAGAAAGCAACAGCGATGACTGAGTGCGCAAGAGGAAGGCAGGCAAGCGTCCTACTGGGGTTTGGGGGCTCAGCACTTTTTAAAGGGACCCATCAGCCGTCAGCCCAGCAGGCCAAGCGTGCAGGAGCAGCATGTCCGTATCGAGGCGAGATTGCGCTTGGCGGAAGCCGTCAGTCCTTTGCAGCGTCGATGCGCAACCGAGGACCCGTTGTTAAGCTCCATTAAGAAGCTCAAGTGGTACCTTGGCTCAGCAAAATTGACGAATAGGATCACGAGTTGAGCCGAGACCCATGATGGGCGACATGGGTCTTGGATGTCACGGGAACCGCCCAGCTCTGCTAGACTTGTCCATTCGTCACCGCATGAATGCGCACACTCTCTTTGCGACTGCGGCGCATCGGCTCATCATCAACGTGGAAAAGAAAAGTCCCTGCAGTATATAGTTCATAGATAGTGTCCCGATAGCGTTGATCTTGGGCCAACGGCTGAGTGGCAAAGGGGCTCAAAGAAGATCCGCCATTGGAAAACTTGCTTGAACCAGGGAGGGCCGGATGCAATTTCCCCGGATGTTTTGCACCTCCTGAGTTCTTTTGCCATCTTATTCATACCAGCCTCTCACCGACTCGTATCACCAACCGCAAATTTGCAACTCCACTCAAAACGTCTGCCACTTTGCTGCGGCTATGAAACGAGATGGATTCTGTGGCAGGCTGCATACGTTGCAACACAGGTTTCTGAGGCTGGGCGATGGCTTTTGGAAAGGGCATCAGTGATCTGCAAGCAAGGCGGCAGTTTTGCATCGTACGGACATGCCCCTATGGTCGCACACCCTTTTTGATCAGGATATCGGCAGAACAAGCAAGGATGTAAACGAAATCACAATCGCAATCCGTAGAACAGCTGCCTTGTCGATTTCGATTGCGCTCGAAGGACTCCTTGGGCTTGATGCTGCACAATGCCTTGGAACTGGCTCAGAGCCACTGCTTATCGATAACGCATGTCTTCAACATGGGAACACCAGTAGTTGGAGCTGTGCGTTCTTTGCATGGGGGCTGAGGGCCCTTGCTCCCTAACAATAAGGCCAGGTGCATGGCACTCGTGTGTTTGGATGGTGTGCGCCAACAAGAGCTACAATCGCACCCCTTTCGTTGCGCATTATGCTCAAGAAACATTGCTTGTGTTCACTGCAAAAGATCAGGAGACGTCATCAAAACACTTGGAGCGCCGGTGTTTGCTGACGCTCAATCAGCACAGCCTCATGTGCCAAATCGAGCATGATGGGTGCCAGTCAGAGACGGCGTCGCGGCAACATTTGCTATCCCATGGTTTGTTCTTTCATCGAGCGCTGGTGCTAACAGATTACAGGTCATCGGTGAGATGACCCAACGTGCTATCACAGACTCTGCCGACTTCATCCTTCGTGACGGCGACCTGGTTGACGCTCTCATTGCTGATTCCATCCTTTGATCCGTCTCCATCTTCGTGGTCAGAACAAAGTATTTTGAGAAACCACATACCAACCATTCGATCACATCAGTACCGCTTGTAAGGATCCAGATCATGAAGTTGAAAATGGGACGGTTTGGTCCTATCTCAGATGGGACGGGAGGAAGTCAACTTGCCGAGAGATCCGATCCTTCGGGTCGAGCCTATACCAAAGCTTTCAGTTTCAATCTAGATAGCCATCAGTGGCCACACAACGCGTATCAAGAGAGTAGGCTCTTCCAGCTACACATCAATACCAATTGCATCACCAGAAACTTCACTCACAATTACTTATTTCAACCCATGAAACAGGTAGTGTGGTGATTTGTGGGATGAGAGCGGCTCTTGTGCCATACGTCGTAGGTTGATGTTTCTTCTTGCTCTGATGGCCGCTCTCTGCTCTTTATTGCATAGGCAATACGTCATCTGAGGCAGACTCTCCAATGACTTCACGGCAGGCAGGACGGGCAACGAAGGCACACGATTTACGCGACTCACCACTTCACACAGTTCTACTTTGCCTTACTACTCCCTACAACAACACCTTCGTTTATCACGATTACTACAGCCCCTATGTTCATCGCGTCCATCATAATAGCTCATTCTGAGCAACAGTGGGATCGCTTTCAGCAAAAACAGTAAATGCGTTTATTGTCTGTGTTGGTGTCAAAGCAGATTAGCGGAAAACGGAATAACTTGCAGGTAGTTAGCAAGCATCTTGAACATCGTCTCTATGACTACCTCGTGGACTCGTTCTTGTCTAAGGCTATGTCCTGAGTTTTCCTTTTATGGGCCCTCGATGCAGTCAGTGAGCTTGATGTTGATGTGCTCAATTCTAGGAAGGTTATCCCCATGATTCAATTGATTAACACATGGCCATCTGGCAAGATGTGGCGATGTTGTCTATCTTAATGCTCCGGGAGTCGTTGATAGTATCATTGTGCGGTGAAGTTGTTGTTGCTGTTGAAATTGGCAAGGTGATGGCCAAGCAAAGCTGATTTGTCCAAGAAGAAATGATTTGCAGTTCAACGTCGGAGGTCCAATTGTCCGCGAGGTTGATCTGCCAGTCTTGGATAGAGACCGTTTTAACCTTAACTCGCACACGAAGCTCCAAGAAGAGTGATGTGGACGTGTGCTAATGCCAGGACTATTAAAAGAGGTGAGCTTCACCAGATGCAGGACACTAACCTTAAATCGTGTTACCGTGCACGGACACCCAACGCCCGGAGGCACGCATCTACACCCCAACTTCAACGCGTAACAACTCAACACCATGCCCGGAATTAATGAAGCCCTTGCAGAGATAGGTAGTTTGGAACCTGGAGAAGAGATTGTATATACTCAAATAGCCAAAAAAAAAAACATGGTGTTGATCGCTCAACGTTGGCGCGCCGCCACCAACGCGTGCAGGTCCCTCGCGAGGTCGCCGATAGAAAACAGACCAAACTCACC
>JALRMI010000223.1:0-48206 GCA_026120165.1 Leptosphaerulina australis
TAGTGTTGAGTTATTCTGTTGCAAAAAATCGTGATTTTGGTGAGTTTTGAGCCGCGCCGCTCGGTGGGGTTGCGCCGCTCGGTGGTGAACCACGTTAATCATAGCGTGGCTGAACTTTATCACCTGCTGTAAGATTCCGGATACTACTTATGATTGGCTAACCCGTCCCCACTAAAGTCACGAACCTTAATTGTGATCGAGCCCATCTTCGTCCGTATACCTGATTGCCCTTGCCCTAGACGGTCGGTTGGAGTTGCGCGTCAACGAACTCTAGTCAATGTTGCACGTCGTATGATCATCGCCGTGGAATGACTCGGATTTATTATCAGAACCAAGAAACCGAAGCTGACTGATGTAAACGTTATGATAATGCCATGGATTAATTGATTGTATTGGATTTTTGTCCTGAGGGTGAGGATTTAGCCCTTCTCCTGCCTCCTTGGTGGCATAATGGATGTGCCTAGCTATGGATCTACGATGCTGCAGCACAACCATAGAGGAATGTTTTGCTTAATATACAGACATCAGCCCTTCGAGCAAAGGCTTCCGCTTCAATCAGAAATCCCAAGTAGATGTTCGGGACATTAGTGCTACTGACTTCTAATGCAGTTTAGTGGGTACAGATCCTCTTGTAGTACTTCGCCAGATGCAAGAGCACCTCAGAGTCTTGGGCAGTCTGCAATGTGCTGGAGGTAAAATTGATGCCTTCTTTACATTTAGTTCATGATCGGAAAGGTTAGGCTAGCTACTGTAAGAAGGGGCAGGTGGCCTTGCGATAGTATACTATATGGTAGGAAGTACAACAAAAGGCAGTTTCCAAAACTGACAGTAAGGGCAATGACTCTGACAAGAATTCTATTGGCAGTTCAGATAGCGGTTCTGACTGCTGTTATGGTAGTGGTTCAGATATCTTAGTAGGCATATTCAAGTTTGAGTTGTCGCGGGAATGAAAACGTCGAATGGTGAAGAGAAAAAGTTTGGATGAAGAACAATGCATGACGAGAAGGATAAGTGGGCATCAACGAGCATGCAGGCAGTGACATACAGAGCAAAGATCACACATGCGCGATATCAAGGCGATGCAACTTGGAACTTTAAAAGCAACAAGTCGGTCATTGAGAGAGTGGGCACTGAAACAGTTGTGAATCGACCCCGAGGTTGGGCGAACGTGCAAGTGATGGTATACACTCTGTTCATATCGATCAAAGCGGTACCACTTACTACAACTACACAACTCCGTTTGCACAGAAGAGCGAGTGCATCAGCAGCTCGTTGGATAGTATGGGAGAGGAAGTGGAACAAAGAATGAGTTGTCTGGACGACTTTGATTGCAACACTTGTACCTTTGCTTGGCCCTAGAAGCAAAAATGCCTTCCTGGCCTGTCGTATATCTGAGCTTCTACCGGCTGGCCGCCCACCTAGAAGTTGTTATTTGAGACCTCGAGCAACTGAAGAAAGGTGATGACCCGAGAACAAAGGCCGCCTATCGACTGCTTATAAAAAGCACTCTTTACCCACTACGAAGTAGTCATGTTTGCGTCTGCGTATATATCTTCGGAAACTCTGTCCCAATAGCTCTAATCGACGCGTGAAATCATCTGCATGACCAAAAAGCAGACAGCAAGGATAATGAACAGGCATAGCTAGTGGTTACGGCTTCCGAATAGCTCTTTCGTTGATAATATGGTACAACGCAGGAAGGTTAGGGGTCATAGTATTGGTAAAAAGCCAGACAAATGTGGATACCATCGACTTATTTTGGATGACGAGAGCGGACTATGTTAATAACATCACTGCTAGTGATTATACGGTTTTCTGTTCTAGGCATGCCAAGAAGCCTGCCGAAGGCACAGATGATGAAGAGGGACTCGAGTCGTTCCATTAATGATACTGAAAGGATTAGCTCACGCTGTGATGCGTAAGTTCACAGCAAGGGCACATGCGTAAGTTCACAGTAAGGGCACATACAATGCAAAATTCAGTCATGCCGCAATCAGGGCTGTTGGCTAAACAGTCTTCGCGCCAGCTTTCATTAAAACGCTTGAATTCAATTGTGCTAGTCAATCATTTATGCATACTGGCTGCGTGGAACTAGCTGATATCGCGAACTCGAGTGAAAGAAGTGGCAAAGCTCGTCACACGACTATTTGTCTGCTGATAGCAGACCAAACTCACCTGAATATACTGCCTGATGTGTAAGCTGAATCCACCTAACCCTTCAATTACGATATAGCTCCAAAGACGAACATACACGGTATGCAACCACAACTGGGGACAATACGGCCTTCAGCAGCCACAGCACTCGAAAAACCGCAACGGCTGCGACCTTCACATCATAAGAAATCTAAATGTGCCGAATCCTCGAAAAACTGCTCATTAATGAACTCTAATGTTTCAGTACAGTTTCGAGCAACGCGTAGAAGGAAAACAAGAATGGTATTGACTCGGGTTAAATACATAGACGGCAGTTTCTGTATTTCTACAACAATTGCTCTCTGCTGATACTAGCTGCAAGCTGCGGACTTGATCATCGCCTAAGTCACCAGTGGGTGGGTGCAAAAAAAACCCTGCAAATCTTTTGAGGATAGCAAGCAAGATACATTCCCCCAACAATAGAGCCTTAGTAGGGGCAAGTGTTATACGTCCGGCGGCTGTTTCTAGTATGCCAACCCAAGGAAACTATGTGCAATGTATGGGTAGAGGAGCCAGCCATGGAGGGATATTCGACAACCTAGGAAGTGATTAGCTACGCCTTGTTTAACTCATCTTCGGACCATTTGCTTCTAGAGTTACTTGTAAGTAGCTATTTTTGCACTGACATTGAGCATGGCTTAACATCGTAGTCGATGAAAAGCGAGAGTGGGCTGCGTGAATATCTGAGTTAGGTCATGTGGCGGTAGGCTGGACTTACGCAGAAGATGCCAGATTTCCATGCCTGGAGGCGCTCAGAATACTGAACACATCGCTTCCGGCATGCGGTACTGTGCTGAACAGTTAGAGACTCCCCACCTGAGAATTGAGTCAGATAACTAATTGGTCATATTGGTATCTGCTTGTCAATAATTTCGCTGAAAGACAAATGGAGTTTGCTTGAGCAGGGCTCTGCCATATTTAGTTTCAAACAATGGCGCAGGCTTGGGCGCGGACGACGAAGGATAAAACCGAGCATCTTATTCGATGCTTTCCCAGTAAACAGTTGCTCGACCGATGCTACCTTGGATACCACTTGTGATGCCTATATAACTCCGAAGTGCTCTCCTGTCCGTGCTCCCATGTCCGTACTCCCAGTCCAAATTTATGCATGTACAGTCGAAGCCATAGAAAACCAGTTTAGACTAGGTCGAACTACATCGGTCGACACACTCGTCGTGCCGCCGGAGCAGCTCTTCGTCGACGTCCATTCGATTGATACGTTTCTTAGTGAACTCAAATGCAGTAAAGAAAATGGCATTAACCACGCAAGAGCGAGACATCGAAACACCGAGACCTGCAAGGAGTCAGCCGAGTATGGAGAAATGCCGGTTAGTCTCAAGACGCACCTCGATACATCCGAGGGTTGAGGAACTGAATTTTGGGTCTCGTTTGCTTGTCTTTACCTCCTACCAGGCAATTGCGCTGGTAGATACTTTTCGCTGTGTCAATCGGGAAGATCTTACTCAGCGTTAGTGCTCCGAAGCATGTCTCAAATTCAGCGCTGTGACTTACACAAGCCCAGCTCACAAGCCCACATAGCCCTCCAGCGATCACAACAGCTAAAGGGTGTGTAGGTGGTGTGCCCCGAGCGTTGGCCAATATTTGCTTCACGCTTTCATACGTGACAAAGTAGATACCTGTACCGATCGAGTCTCGTACTGCATCATATCAGCTACTGCCTGATACATATCGACTTGCCTTCCTTACAGAGATGCAAGTGGAAGCCAGAATATAGGCCTGTCCATCCTCGATGTCTGACCAAGTTCTGTGCTGTTTTCCAGGTTCCAAGATTCTGATAGCTCTTCCGTATCGCATCATTTTGCTTACAACCGTCATTGCGGTCGGCCATCAACACGGAAATCTGGGCACTCAACTTCGTCAACTCGAAAGGGCCTGAATCTCCATTAGTTCTCCAGAATGTTCCTTCTGCCGGACAACTCACAGGCAATTGCTGTAATGGTAGCGCCAGCCGTTGCTCCAGCAAGTCCGAAACATGTGATCGTTGATAGCGTAGGCCACGCGCCTTTAGTGTTCGCAACGACAAGGGGCGAGCTCCCAGTTGCTTGATATATCCAGTCATCGAGGGTGTATTTGGATCGCTGATAAATCGAGAAGGACACGGTTCGGACGAGGGTGATGCTGGCTAGGGGTGACCAGACGCCTGTTATACAAATGTTAGCAAAACAACCGAAACATGGCGTGGCTTTCAAGAGACCATACCTCGCCAAAATCCATGCAAACCCTCTGTCTGATACGTGTGGCGTACGCAATCGCTGAAAGAATTGAATTTGTAGCTGCTGGGGTCAGCGGTGTCCGTACAGGTCTGTGATGTGCACATACGCTTGGAGGCGTGTTTTCACGGAATCGAGGGGATACTATGAGCTGTCAGCGGCAGTGCCTGCGCGGTATCGTTCTTGGGTGCTGGAGCATACTGCAACAACTGTCGACAATAGACTGCTGGTGCTCGCTGCAACCTCGGTCCTGTATCTCTTAGTCCACCGTTTCGCCTGCTCGCTACGCAGCACGGCCCGTGACACGTCGGTGAGATCTCTTGGGGGGCCAGCGATGGTGTTGAGCTGCTGTCTTTTCTCCTCCCGCTCGGGCATACTGGCTATCGCTAGCTGTGGAAGACGCGGCGTCTTCCTACGGCAATCGCGACTGGGCCAGTATCCCCCCAAGCTCCATCAAGACCGCTGTAAGGTCAGGCTGGTGTGGGGGAATCGAGGTGCGCGATGATGGCGGACAGTTCAGGTATGTGGTTGTGAAGAGGGTTGGGCAACAATGGTTGGGGATTTACTGTGAAGCGTATTGAGTTGGGAGAGTACGATGATGCAGCTGGTGGGGTCAAGCTCTATCGTTTGAGCATCCAAGAGCACGGAAACGCTTTAAATTATTGCTATTGGCCGCAGTGCTATGATCTACCCACCTACATGTCTCTTGACCGAACAACTCAAATCGCTCATGTAATACACTATAGGATCCACCATCTATTGCTGAATCATATCCATGCATCTTGAACAGTTACTGCAGCCATAAACACAGCAGTGTCATACTTGGTGGTCAAACATCTATTACCATAGCTCTGGTCGAAAATGCGGGGTTCCAATGATGGACATGTGAAGCTCGAAGCCGCATCATATCTACATAGCTCTAGCGAATCACATTGCAGTCAAACAGTTGGAACGACACATCGAATGCTCCAATTCTGAATTGATTCGCCAAAGCCGTCCGCACCTGAATCTGTGTGCGACACTTGTTTGTTGATGTCTTGCAGTCCCCTTGAATGTGATGCATAGAACTAAAGTCTGGTACAGAGCTGCTGTCAGGTATGACAAGAGCTACCGGCCGCGGAGATGGTACCCAGCAATAGTTACCGTGGCTCTTTTAAGCTTATTCGTACCTATCATGCTATTGCACCCGACTGTGATGCTGAGTGTGGTACTAATGTGAGGACAGCATATCTCGACTGCACGTGGCAGGGTTGCTCGACCTCATTGCCCTGCATGGCTCGTTTGAAAAAACAGTCTTCATCCTCCAGAATCGCCGAGTATTTTGCATAGAACCCAACCAGAAACGCCAGGTTGTGCAGTCTTCCAGGGCCATGTCGAGCCTGTCTGTTTCTGTACCTAATTGTTCTTGCCCATAAGTTTGCGCAGCTCTTCTTCATCTTTCGATCTCTCTGTTTGCATTTTCTCCTCAGCACCGGCCTCCTTATTCTTCTTGCCCTTGGAGAAGCTTCCAACAAACGCCTCTTTCAAAGTACTGCTGTCGTTGTCCAGACGCTCGAGCTGGCCATGTCGTCTCAAACTCTCTTTGTGCCAGCTGATCTGTCCTCCATCTGCCTCTCTGTGTTTTTGAGCGTTCAACTTGGCAGCACGTATCGACGTTCTTGCGTATACGAACAGGATTCCAGCCATTGTGAAGGCAGCTAATGGTGCCATAATGGTCTGCATCGGTCAGCAACTGTGCTTATGTCGTTGCTATCTAGCTATGCTCACTCTGCCATTAATAATACCACCACCCCGCGAAAGGCGGGCAGGTGCATTACCAGAGTGTGGCTTCGAGCTCTCGTTCATGCCGTCAGCCCCCTTGGGTGTTGAAAGTCTTCCACCCATGTTGTTGGAGTAACTGTATGTAAATATTGCTGAATGCGTAACAGGGTCGGTACACGAGATCGATGAGAGTAGCGTGGCCGTAGATTCTCAACGGCAAGCACGACTCTGCTATCGTCAATGTCTCCTATGTTGCGTGTGTGAAGTCCTAGAACTCGGTGTGCGATCATTCGAGCTGTCGTAGAGCTATAGATCGATGAGGTCAGTGCATGAGGGACAGCTATCGAATACGGACTAGGGTCATGCACGCCTTCCGTAATGGAGGTTCGATGCTTCTGTCATCGCCATCTCGAAAAAGTCGATTCTCATACAGTTCGCGCTCCTTACGATCCTGTCACAAACAGCTCATGCAACGCATTGCATAGTGACACGTAGGATTCCTACATTCGTTCATTGTTCTAGATTGCACGTTCGCCAGTCGCTCACTAATCAGTGAAGCATTCTGCATTCGGCTACACCGATCGCATAGGCTTACTAAAAACCAAATTAAAATCCGCTTCTGGGTGTCTTGCGTCATCTTTTAAGTTGATGCGGAATCCCACTTGCTGCATTAATGCGTAGAACACTCATCTGTAGACTGCGAGCTCACACACCGAGTCTCTCTCACAGTACCCCTCCTATTACGAACTTCCTCCCACGGCCCCACTTTCAAAACACTGCCAAAGTAATACAGGCTTCTGCGCGCCTGTCAAACCTTTCATCCCACTTCTCCACATTCACAGCAAATATGGCTCCCATCAACAATACTGAAGAGGCCGACTACCTCGTTCTCGGCATCGGTAGCGGAGGTATTGCCTCCGCACGACGAGCTGCGAAACACGGGGCCAAAGTGGTTGCCGTCGAATCGAGCCGCTATGGTGGCACCTGCGTAAACGTTGGCTGCGTGCCCAAGAAGGTTACATGGAACGCTGCTGCCATCGCAGAGACGTTCAAGGATGGAAAGGCATACGGTTTCCAGGTCAAGGAGCAGCCAGCATTTGACTGGCCATACTTTAAGAATAAGCGCGATGCCTACGTCAAGCGCCTGAACGGCATCTACGAGAGGAACCTTGACAGGGACGAGATCAAACATATCAGGGGGCGAGCGAAGTTTGTCGCCAAAAATGAGGTGGAGATCGCGCTCGAGAATGGCGGCACTCAGCGTGTCAAGGCAAAACACATCCTTATCGCAACCGGCGGACGACCAAAGAAGCCTGACATTCCTGGCAAGGAGCTCATCATTGACAGCGACGGCTTCTTCGAACTCGAGCAGCAACCGAAGAGCATTGCCACAAGTGGCGCAGGATACATTGGTGTGGAGATGACTGGTATGCTCCACGCACTTGGCACCAAGACACACTTCTTCATCCGCGGCGATAAGCTACTGCGAACGTTTGATCCTATGATTCAGGATGCTGTTACAAAAGAGTACGAGCGCCAGGGTATCAACCTGTACAAGAAGACATCAATCACCAAGGTCGAGGATATTGGCAATGGAATGAAGCGCGTCACCTACCAGGAGTCCGAGTCCAAGAAGGAATCTACCGTCGAAGTCGAGGCCGTCCTTTTCGCAACCGGCCGCGACCCTGAAATCGAGGATCTCCACATCAAGGATCTCGGCATCAAGCTCAACGACAAGAACCACATCGTAACCGACGAATACCAGAACACCTCTCTTGAGAACGTTTATGCCATCGGCGACGTCTGTGATCGTGGCTACGAGCTGACTCCTGTCGCAATTGCAGCTGGCCGTCGTCTCTCAGATCGCCTCTTCGGCGGCAAGAAGGACGCACACCTCGTTTACGAGAACATCCCGAGTGTTGTCTTTGCACACCCCGAGATTGGCTCTATCGGCCTGACCGAGCCCGAGGCGCGCGAGAAGTATGGCGACAAGGTCAAGATTTACAAGACCGAGTTCACAGCCATGTACTTTGCGATGATGGAGGCCGAGGACAAGCAGCCCACAGCATACAAGATCATCTGCGTAGGAGAGGAGGAGAAAGTTGTCGGTCTGCACATTCTGGGCCAGGGCAGCAGTGAGATCCTGCAGGGCTTCGGTGTGGCGATCAAGATGGGTGCTACAAAGAAGGACTTTGATAACTGCGTGGTAAGTAAACCCCTCCCTCTCCTGGCCCCGTCCTTTCTCATGACCATATGGGTGGTACTCTGCGCTGGCGGGTGAGGCGTATGACACGTCGCAGCTGGCTCGAGCACAGGTGTAACAAGGCCTTGGTTGCGGGGAAGCGAACTTGGCAGATGTACCACAATGCTTGAACTTTGCTAACCTCTCTCCTTCTCTAGGCCATCCACCCTGTCTCAGCTGAGGAGTTGGTCACCATGACCTAAACGCGCCCGATATTGAACACACTCTGGCATGCATGAGGCAGATTAGACATCCGAATAAAAACGGGTCTGTACAGACCAATACAAGCGTGTTAGACTTTACTTGGTCGGTGGAAATAGACATGGGTGATGAGAGTCCGTAGCATATGCTCCTTGCCATCTACACTCGCTCAGGATGTCATGACATTTAGACTCCCGCATAAACCAGATCTCTGTTTGAGCAACGCCAACCTCTTCAACTCGAGGTCCATGCTCGGTTGCCACAAAGCAGGCTTTCAGTTGTGCCACATGGTCTTCATCCGCTGCACTTTGCCTGCCTACATAAACCCTAGGAAAAATCAATTACCGACCCTGCATGAGCGACGAGCTTTCCCCGCGCTTCGCTTGCAGCCGTTGATTCGTGTTGCATGCATGTGATATTGCTACGTCTGCAGGCTGAGCATCTTAATTTGGGGTTGGGAAACGTTGTTTGCTCCGATGGACTGTCTTTGTCTTCTCTATGATATGATGGCAGCTTAAGATGGCGACTTAAATTGATAACCGTGCTTTCGGCTGCAGATGTCGTCCTCATATATATACCAGGTTTACCTATATGTGCATTTTCCAGAAGCTTAATCTCAACCCACCAGGTCTCATCTCACTTTCCAATGATCTACTCGTTGATCAAACACAGCCCTACCGCCCCCTACGCAGCCTTGTCCACGGACCTATCCCTCCGTGCCCCCTTCAACTTTAGGCTTCACCGACCCTGATGATCACTGCTAATCTGTCCAGACCCCGCCCGGCCCACGAGGTGTATGCACGCAGGGGCAGACGGTCCGGCTTATTCCGGTGAGGTGCAGAATCGTTCCTGCGGTTGTCATGGTCACGCTGATGAGTGTTGGTGAGCCAAGGTACACGCTTCTTCTTCGGTTATTCAGTATGCTGTCAACAAGGAACAAGTCTTTGTTGGGCTAATTTTGGGTCTATCGACAGAGCCAACCACCTGAGTGGAGCATGCTGCAAGATGAGAGGATTCAAGCAGGTCTACTACTCCTTGCCCGCCAAAGATAGTGAAGCGTGGGTTTGCCGGTCGAACGGCAATGCAATTTGCTCTTTCCCACCCCCCCCCCCTTCCTTAGCTCTTATGCTCTACAATGGCAGTCTCATTCAGCTCATCTTGCATGTCCCAAAACAACGGCCTCGTCTTTGCTCTTAGGCTCGCATTCGTCTTCGCACACAGCTATCCCGCCACTGCCTGTCAGGCCTAGCATGTTAATGCAGGGTACCCAGGTAATTAAACCGGGGTGTTTGGTCGGTCAGATCTGGGGAGTCCGTGCTGGCTTCCCTCCAGGTTGTCGCCCGTTGTTCCAACCAGGGTGTTACTCCTTCCCTTCGACCAGCTCGACCACGTTCATTGTGGCGCTAACCAGATAAGGCATGCTCCGCGGCCGGACCGCGCTTGCACTGCTATTGTGGGCAGCATGCCCGTTCTTGTTTGCAAACCCCCCCATGAGTAACCAGAATACGAGCTACGGAGGTGTGTGTGTGGGGATCGTCAATGAAAGTACGCATCTATGATTGAGATGTGGCGTGAGGATAGAATAGGTGGGTCAGCACTACCACCGAGGTACTCGAACGTGGGTGTCCACGATCTACTCTTGATGAGTTTGTTGGAAGGATTGGGACTGCATGACTAGCAACACTGGTGTACGAAGTTTCATCAGGTACGTCGTAATGCCGGTCGCTGCGAGGTGATGATATTCTCTCATTATACAAATACAGTATAGTAGTGATATGTGGCCGTGGTAATCACCACGACCGTTTTTCCTTGTGCGTGATCCCATGATGCGATTCATTCATGCACCAGCTTCCAGAACCCCTAAGCGCCTCGTTGCTGTCCTAGACATTGATGATGATACCGGGTCCTTTTATCCAGCCTGCGGTGTCCCTAGTATTGCTGGGCTATAGCTTTCAAAGCCATTACAATATATACTGAAGTGAAATAATGATGAAATGTTTAGGTCGTTCTGTTGCGACGGTGAGATGGTGAGAGGTACCGCGGAAGCTGTCGCGGAGGTGTTTCCCTCTTCAGGCAGCTGTGAGAACTCATCCACTCTGCCCACTCAAAAAGAAGTCCAGTTCGCTAGGCCCACCACGGCTAACCTCATTCTCTGCGAGCTGCTCCAGTAAACTAAGGAATGGATCCTTGCTGTCTGGATCTGTATGTACCGACGCGCCTGACGTGCTGCCAGCACCTGGTGTCGGCTGCTGATCATAGGGTGTCGGCATGCTGAGCATCGGGTCGAAATGTGATATTGAGGTGTCGTTGTTTGAGTTGTTGGGATGCACTGCGCGTGGTACTGGCGACGGCGCCAGACTTGCGAACTGGGGCAGTGGCGAGAATGAGAAGTTTGGACTGAATGGAAGGGCGAGACCGCCACCCTGGCTGTTACCAGTACCATTAGTCGTGTTCGGCATGTTGATTGTGTTGTTGTTCGGCGGTGGTGTGAAAGGTGGGTGAGGAGGATTCGTTGGTCCGTTGACCCTTGTGTCGCCTGGGCTTGGGTTCGAGGTCGTGTCGGAAAGACCGGCATCGGAAGGTCGCGACGTCTTGACGGTGGGAGGGTACGTAGTGGATGTAGGTGTCGGCAGAGGTGTCGATTGTATCTGTGGCGTTGTTTTTGAGTGGGTAGCTCTGCGCCTCTTATTAGGCTGGCCATTTGAGTAGTGTGGCTGTTGTGCCTGAGCAGGTTGCTCTTGCTGGAAGCTGTGGGAGTTTCCAACTATGCCACTGCTCATGTACATGTTGTTACGCTGCTCAATGTTGTAAGTCGCAAGACTGTCAACATATTAGCATGTTCCATCGCCGTGCATATTCTATGCCTACCTTTCATGGATAGATTCGACTTGGATGTCCATGAATGTAATGTGCGATCCATCGAATACTTGGCCGGGGTATCTGTCGAAGAAGTCCTCGAGTTGGAATACCGGCGAGAAGCGCATTGGGTTGCTGGCCAACGATGTGACGAGCTCGGTGTGACATCCGTATATTGTCTGCAGGGTCTCCCGTTGGTGTTGCGCGCCAGCCCATATGAAGCGAAGCTCGGAGAGCTGCTGCATTTCACGAGAGAGGAACTCTGCGCTAACAGAGAATACCTCTCCTTCTCGTACAGGATAGTGCGCACCGTGCACGTGAATAGTACCAGCGGTACAGACGCAGTAACCAACAAAAGCCGGCCAGTCGATGATAGAGGAGGCTCGGCCTATTTCAACCAGCTCGGCGATTGCATTGGCATGCAGGAAGCAAAGGTTCGTTGCTTCAATTTGCCAAGGTTGATGCTGAGAAGTGCCTGAGAGTTCAGCGAGATCAACCGGTAAAAATGGACGGTATATCAGGCAATGTATCAGGTGATACACTAGCTTTGAGAGAACCAGGATGGTGCTGTCAGGCTGGCCGAACAGAGCTTCAATCGAGGTAAAGGTGTCTTGCGTTTCTGAGGCCCAGATGTCGAGCTCGTGTCGAATCTTGGATAAGTTTGAGAGTGAGTGCCAGGGGAAGTGTGAGTCGCCCTTGACTCCTCCAGCCGCAAGGTAGCGGTTCGTTATCCCCAGAATTCTAGCAATGCCAATGAGCATGCCCATACTGCCCTGGCCTGCTTTCCCGGAATTGCTCATGTATTGCAAGTTCTGTCCGTTGGGGAAGTAGTCGCCCTCTAACAGCATTGCGCCAGGATGCAGCTGCCAGCTAGGCAATCGAAGTACGATCGACTCGTCCGGTACCAATGAGGGTCGTTTAGAGCCAGTCGCTGCGAACCGATCCATAAGGTAGCATGACCAGAATAGTCGTCGTCGACCCTCTCGCTCAGCGGGTGTGACTTTCATACCCTGAGGCAGTTCACGGTGAAGGTCAAGGGCAAACGCCATGCTTGTCGCGGCATCTAAACCGAGCGTCAGCTGCCTGGGCGTCCTCAAGGTTGTCAGGGGGTCGTACTGAGAAGCATAAATGACTTTTTTCCTTTCCCTAATTGGAAACTTGCCTGTGCAAGTAGCATCAATGCTTGCAGAGCTTCAATAGAGGGTTCATCGATATCAAGCTCCACCCGCGCTCGTCGAGAGTACTCTGAACCAATTCGAACTGCGGCATTGTAGCCACCAAAATGAGGTGCATATCTGAGTAGGTCAGATACAAAGCTCTTTCATCTGACGTGGGTACCATACCTTGCGCTGACTGCGTAGATAGCGTAAGCTAGGTGTGGAGGCAGTTGGTTAGCTTGTAATCGCTGCCGTGTTGTCGCCTCATCTAGTATGTGGTAAGGCTTTCCGTGTATTCTCGCAAAGTAGGTGTCGAGAAGCAGATCTGGGGCTGGTGCTGGCGCTTGTATGCTACTGGCTGTCAGCACATTGAAAGAACACTTGCAAGGAAAGATGCTCAGTCGCACCTTGGTTCAATGGGTGACATCAACTGGTTGGCGAGGTTTGCATTGCCATGGCTAGGCGCTATGTCAACAGCAGGTCGTGTGTCTGGCGAGGCTTTGGTAGCTTTAGAGTCCTCAGCAGCATCGTGAATAGCAGACGAGAGCTCCTCGACAAGCTCATCACTCTTTCCTTCCGAATGGAGGCGCTTCTCTAGGCCATCAACACGCTTCAATAGAGCTTCAAGCACATCGGTTTTGGGTCCTCTCTTCTTGGGCACTGCATCTGGCGGGGTGTTAGCGCATGACTGCAAGCACCCTCCGGCAAGCGGAGCATACCGTAAATACACGGCACAGCAAACACTTGACAGGCTTCACAGGTTGGTCGTGTACGGTTGCACTTGATCTATAGACAGCCTGTCAGCAGAGTCGTCACCACGTGGGAGAGCCACAACACCTTTCGCTTGCGACAACTCTTGCAATTCATAGCCTCTCGCGGTTCGTTTGAGACCCGGCGGGCAGGCAGACGGTCGATACCGATCTGAGGTCTCGACATTGCGGCTGCCAGTGACTGCGAGACCTCGGTAGACATGATGACGCTGGAGAACAACAACAAAAAAGCATGATATGGCGGCCAGCAATTGTTTGACCGCGACAGAAACGTTAGGAAGAAGAAAGCTCACGGTAACGAGCATGCACAGCGCCAGTTGCAGTAGTTCAAATTAAGGCCTCTGACAGTGGGGACGCGCAGGGGACCCACGGATGGCAAGGCTTGATGAGCATCTGCGGGAGCGAGCGCCCTCTCCGGCTGGAACGGACTCGCGTGAGTCGCAGTACAATGCCAGGAGGGAGTGCCAGAACGGCTGGGGACTAGGGCACCGCGTGATAGACGATCTCGGGCTATCTTTGTGCGGCAGTGGTGAAGCACCGTTGGACCGAGTAGGGTATACTTGTCGTTGCCCGACATGCATATGGGCTATGGCGCATCCAAGCAGTCAGGGCCCCGAGAGCCATGTGCGGAGAGCTCAGCAAAACTGAGCGCATCATGAGGGCATGACCAGGGGGGGAGGGGAGGCTGGCGAGTAGTGGGAGGTCAGTCATCCAGTGCTTTCTGCAACGTACCCTGCCTCGGTTGCTGCCCTGGTAAATCGCTGCAATTTGGGGGTTAGATTGCATCCGTCTCACGCATTATTCTGTGCGTGGTATAGTGTTGTTCTTTGGCGCCGGAGCATGAGTTGCACGTACACCTTTTGAGTTCTCGAAATCCGGGGTAGATGAGACTTCCTGCAAGCGAGCCAATCCAGAACGTGTACGACTGTCAGCATGTGGTTGATGCAATGTGCGGTGCTCCGATGCACAGCACCCACGAGGAACTCTCATCTTGAGCCACCCAGGATTCCTGGAACTGGCGGTTTTCTGCGGTAATGATTGGCGGTGAACGATCTGGCATGCAGGAAGCAGGAAGCAGGAAGCAGGAAGCAGGACTGGCGATTATGTCGGCCTACATGTTACTCATGCAGTTACGACATATATCAGCCACAGATTGCCAGTGCTAATTTGTATAAAACTTGTCTTGATTACTCGACTCTAGAAGAGACCCCTCCCAGATGCTAAACGTACGAAATCGTAGCACACGTTCTGTCCAACAAGCTGCCTGAGCGTTTCAACGGTAGTCCACGCCGAGACATCACTAATACCATATGCAGTCCATCCCGCCGACGTTGCAATAGCCAGTGGGTCAGCTTTGCGGGGCCCACTGGCCAAGTCGACAAACACCTTGCCTGCTGGCTTGCCTCCTGCACTGCCATGTCCGTTCGTGCTGCCATTGCGTCCATCAACCCTGTAGTGCTTCAACAAAGGAACTACCAGCAGCGACTTCTCAGCTGGAAGAGCTGAGATGATGACAAACGGTTGTTCTAGCCGCTTCACATCCTCCACAGACCGTACCGGCTGCACGTCAGTCGATAACGGGCCGTTTGACCTGAAGCCTATGGTGTAAATAGGCCCTATACCCAGACTCTTCAACGCGAAGATGGACGCCGAAGCATCAGCCTCATTGCTGGCAAGAAGTAGTGCAGCTGCACCGCTATATGCTGATGGCACAAAATCACGTGTTAACGTGGCGCGAATACCCTTCCACCTCGCATTATCGCCGATGAAGGATGGGCTGTTAGTGCCTGGGCGTACCAGCACCGTGTCAACCTGTCCTATGGCCCGCGCAGCATTGGACAGAGAAGGCAGATATGCGGCCGAAGATACCGCTAACGGGGGATTGATGTACGCTCCCCCAAAATTAGGTCGGCGTAGGATGTGCTCGATCGAGGCCTTTGGTGCCCTTGGCGCAAACATGAAGGAATGCGGGAGGCTAAGCTCATTGAAGCACTTCTCAAAAAACATCGCTTGTGATGTAGACCGGACACTGCCGATACCATAGATATCTTGCTTTGGTACTTGGCCCATAGTGTGGAGCGCTGCGTTAATCTCGGCAGCGCTAAGTTGGCCAGGTGCTGCAATCATTGGCAGCAACGGATGCGTTATTGGTGTGAAGATCTTGTTCATGGTACGCGACAGCTGCCCAGTTGGGCCCATGTTGAGTCCAGAGAAAGGTGGGTGAGGGTACTTTGTCTGGATAGTCGACCTGAAGTATTCGAGCTCGTAGTTTTCCTGCATGGAATTTACTAGCGCGTACATTTTGACAATGTCTCCGTACACCGCTCCCCGTTCGAACAGTGTCTGCGTCTCCGGCGCGGTCCACTGAAACGTGCCTGAGAAGTCGTGAAACGCAGAAATGATTTTGCTGCAACCCTTGTTCTCAGCCAGCTTACGTCTAATTTCCTCTGGTAACCACAGTTCCACATCAATATACTCGCAACCCCATTGTATCGCACGCGCCAAATATTTGTAAAAGAGGTTTGGATCGTCCATGGGAAATCGGCCGTTCTCGTTGGTGCATCTTGTTGTATAGATGATGGGCAGCTCTGTGCGTTGACGCAGGATCATGACCTGCTCTCCAACATACTTCAGGCTGGGTACTTTGCTAACACTGCCATCTGCCAGCGGCTCCTCCAATAGATCGACACGTATCTCTATGGCGTCTGCACCAACTGAGAGAATATCGAGGTTCGGCAGCGCAGCGTGCACGTCAGGGAAAGTCGTGGATATCAGTGTCGTGCGCGCCTTCTTTGCCAGGTCTCTGTGAGGCGCAATCTGCCCTAAAATAAGAGATAGGAAGCGCGAGACATCGCGGCGAAAGAAGGGCGTGCGTGTGTAGAGGTACTCGTAGTCACAGCGGTCAGTGAGGGCCTCGTCCAAGACATATCCTCCATCCACACGATGTGTGTTGATCAGCAATCTTGAGCGGTCCCAACCCTCCAGCTGTGCTCCTGCCAAACCGCTCTTCAAGCCGTAAACCGTTTCTGGAGGTCCTGCCTTCACAGCGTCTAACGAGGCAGTGGACTCCCATTTCTGACCCAGTACGTCGGCAAAGATGCCAACGATATCTTCCTCACCCTCGTTGTGGAGGATCAACAGCGACGGCTTAGTAGCGCTGGGAATCTCTTGAACGTCGATAGTGACTTCAGGAGTCTTGAGGTGCGTCGTAGTTACGCTCTCAGCCTGTACCATGGTCGCCATTTGAGGCTGAGATGAGCGCTGAGTGTCGCGCGCTACTCGAAGTGGGCAGTGTTAACCGTAGGTGTTGAAGCCGTTAATGCGGAGCTGAATTTCGGTGAGGATGCGACGGGCGGTATACAACTGGCGGTTTCCAACATCCGTCCCTACCATGTCTCCGTGTCGTCGACGAAAGACCCGGCTTGTGGGGCAATGTATGGAAGAATACAGGTCTCTCAAACAGAGGGTGGCTGCAGAACTACCCGTCTGGTGCGATATAAAACAAGGTAAAGATTGATCGCCGTGCGTCTGAAGATTGATAGAGAGATAGCACCACATTCAGGCCAAGTGGAAGCACCAAGCTTCCGTCAAACCCGCAAGTTTGTCTCCTCTATACCCGTCCTATGGCTGGACGGTGAATATGCCGTTAGAATGGCCGCTAAAGTCACATCTTCTGGGGGAGCTGGGCGCATGCAGGCCATGGCGGGAACAGTGGAACGTCCGCCGACTACTGGGCTTTGGATTTATCCGTCGGTTCATATTCGGTCGCCAAGACAGTAATTATTGCACCAATGAGAGACGAGGTTTTGACACATTATTCACCATGGAAATCTGCCCCATCAAACCCCATCGACGAATTGCTGACGGCTAGCTGCAACCGCATGCGGCGAAAGTGCGGGGATTGGTGGAGAATGGGGCTTGGTATGTGTCGTGGAGTATCATGCTTAGAACTCCCCGAGCCTTCAGGCACCCTTTGAACAGTGTCTTTCAGTTCAAGACTGTGATAACAATACGACACACAGCAGCTACGAGCTCGGCGGACGCCATACGATAGATGAGGCCTGCATTCACAAGAGTGCCACTCGCCTGAGACTGCTCGTATCGCTTCGAGTAAAGGAAGTTCACCATCTTTATGTCTTGAAGGTTCCTGAGAGCTGGCTCTGGTTGCTTGAGCCTTATCAGTCTCGATATGTCGAGACTTCTTGAGTGGATGCGCGCGGCTCCTCTCTTTCTCCTCACAAACAGCAAATTGATACGCGGAAGAGAGCTATATCGGACCGGCCTAAGCATAAACCAGGTCATGGATACAACAGCAAGCCGCGGCATTTGAACGTCAGCATCATATATCGGCGAGGCGACAGATGACGGTTGCGAATTCATTTGCCGGCCGCAACCCCAAGAGTAAGTCTCATGACTACAAGATTGCTGATGTGTGCAGGCATTGCATGCTGTACTGCAGGATAAGAATCTTCGTCAAAGCTTTGGAGTGCCTGGAAATGTTGAACACATTTGCTCACATTCACTCGGCAGTGAGGCAATACACATATGGAAAGACTGAACAGTCTTGAGGTTTCAGGTGTAATGCAAGAAAATCCGGAGCCACTCGACTGTTTCTCTCAAACGTAACAATCTGGAGAAACATTGGGCTAACACTGTCGTGGCTGTCTCATGCATCACGAGGGGTCGACTTTATCACATCACACCATCAGCTGCAGGCGTTGTCTGAAATAGACTCTGTATTGCATAAGACTACTCTTTGTTTGCCGTCGCACCTAACCGCCTGTAAACTACTGGGCCCTTATCCAAACACGTCGATGTCTCCAGCTGGAAGATCGATTGACTCGGCGCAACACTCCTCGGTCATTGCTCGTGTCTAGCACAAACGCCATCATCTGCTCCCTCACAACTCGTCACCCTCGCCAGCCTTAACCTGGTCGTCTGATTCTTTCCAAGATATCGAACATCATCTGTCAAGATGGATGTGCCCGTGGTATTGTTACACACGCATGCAATCTCGGTCGATAGCGCATTCATTCTCCGCGTGTTTTTGCATGGCTGAGCGAAGAGACTCGCAGGTTCGTTTTAGATCTTGCTACTCTCGGCTACCCTCATGGAAGCGTCTTCGAAGTGGAAGGTGGAGTGAAGTTCTCCAAGCACCTTGAGAACTGGCTCATTGAGTCGCGGCGTACCGTAAAAGCAGATGATGATGACATTGAGAGAAGGGACTTTGTCCTTGGCTGTACGCATGTCGACAGTGCGTACTAGAGACTGATTGCGCGCACGTGCCAAAAAGCTAGATATTAGCCGTTTAATCAAAGAGTGAATTGCTGCTGCCGTTTGACTAGCCTGTGCTCAGCGCACAAGACTGCGGAAGATGTGCAAGTTGCATACACCCTGGTGCCTCGTTATGTTCAGTCGTCTCATATCTCTTTGCCGATGAACACGTCCGGGTCGAGATCGATGAAGTGTCTGTGTGTACCTATCAAAGCTGTAACACGGGACCATAGGACATGCCAGAGCCGCCTTGTTTGTATCGTGCTGCTGGATGCCATCGAATTGCTCACGGTGCCTTTCGGAGAAACAAGAGTAATAACCACGAGGGAAGTATGCACGGACGGACAGCTTTATCAACTGAGGAAAGATGGCCATAGGTCGCGAGACTGGGATTAAGGCTGTAGGTTTATCGTATATTGTTCAGACCCATTGGGGAAAAGAGCAATACCACTCTCTGTTTCAACATTGATTGGAATAAACAATTTCCCAACAAAATTCACGTATCAATGTCGCACAGAGATTCAGTATGGGAACACCTGCATATGACATGTACAACATATGCATCAGTGATTCTGATGCGAACCCATCTTGATCGAACTGTCAAAGCTCCAGGTTATGCAGTACAATTCTAAAACGCCATGCACCTGGGTATACAGCACCATCTATCGCGCCATCACACCACGCCTGCCCTCCAGGCCCATCTTCCTCCGTCACAAACCGCCGTCTACTTTTGGCGCCTGCCTTACTCTCTGAAGCTGTTTGCAACACCAATCTGCTTCATTCCTAACAGCGCTCTCAGTTTAAGAAACGTTTCATAGCTGGTGAGCTGCATCTCCACACGGAAATGTCTGCTCCATGCGCTGAGCCAAGCAAAAAAATTCCGTGGCCACAGAAAGCTGCCGCGCGCTTGGATCTGCTCCAAACTCTCCTCATAGACGGTGCGCGAGGCGTAATGCGCGAGTATGAGGAAGGTGCGTAGAGGACCTTGGCGGGTTTGTAGACCTTCATCTAGGGAGCGCGCTGTTTGCCTGTCAGTAATCCGTATTGAGGGGATAAAGTTTGGGAGGGGAGAGGGGGGGGGTATGTACTCAGATCGTTAGTCTTGAGGATCAGAAGGATGACTCTGGGAACCTGTCCAAGAAGCTGGATTAGATTCTCTAACAACCCATCACCCAACGCATCCCCGATAACTTTCTTCTCTTCGCTAGTTCTGCTGCTCGCCACGCCAGCATCCTTCTTAGTCAAGATAGTGTAATCTCTTCCTGTAATGGCTGATGCAAACAATGGGAAATGCTCATCACTAATCCCCGCCGTCTCATACGCATACTGCCGCATCTTCGGTTCATCTGCATCCAGTACTGCAAGCCAGAGCTTCGCGTACGCGCGGCGCAGACTCATAGGGATATCGCGATACAGCCCGTGGTCGTACAGAATGACGTCGAAATTCGCTTTCCCCCAGCGCGTAGGGTTGTGCTTAATGGCAATGTTGCCGCCGTGCGGATCGCAGTGCAGCGGTGCGTCACGACCGAAAATCATCTCATTAAAGATACGTGCGAGCGCTGCAGAAACTTCATCCCTGTCGATGCCGTGGGCGTCCAAGTACTCGAGGTCATCTGGTCGAGCACCAGAAATGAAATCCATTACTAGTATGCGACGTTTGGCCCACATGACTTGTGGAATAACAACGGGTGAGTTGGGTACGTGGGAAAAGTATGCGCGTGCGCGTGTGGCATTGCGACCTTCAAGTGTGAAGTCGAGTTCTTGTGGAAGCGAGGCCTCCATTTCCTCTGATAGCCAGGTGAGATCATACTCAGGGAACCAACGTTTCAGCGTCTGAAAGGTGAAGCTTGTGAGGGCCAGGTCCAGTTTTGCCCATTCATCAAGGGCGGGATGCTGCACCTTGACCGCAACCTTCTGTCCTGTTTCACGGATGGTTGCTCGATGCACTTGTGCGAGAGATGCCGCGCCAATGGGCCGTCCTTCGAATTCAGAGAAGTAGTCAGAAAGCTCACGCCCTGTGTCTTTGCGCACCATTTCCTGGATGGATTCGTACGAGGAGATGGGGCATTTGTCCTGGAGAGGGATGAAAGTGTCACACCACTCATTTGGGAGGAGATAATTCATGCTACTGAGATGTTGACCCAGTTTTATGAAGATAGAGCCATTACTCTCAAGAGTGCGAAGAGTACGTTTTGCACAGCGAAGGTGGCATGCCTTGAGCTGGTCTTGGTAGTCGGGATCCGAGTCGCGCTTGAGTGTGTCGCGGTAGCTGTGACACCGTCAGTGGGTGTCAATGGAAGAAGAAAATGACAAAGCCATACTCCTTGATATTAAATGCCAATGTCGCCACGACTCTGTAAGTCCTCTGCGCTGCTGACCATGCATACTTAACATCGTCATTGACTGTGACCGCTGCGGCACCGAGGACCGCACCTCCGCTCAACAATAACAGTCTTCGTCTTCTCTTACTGCCCTTAACTGCTGGCTGTATCGCCGAATCCACTTTACTCGCAAATGTATTTCGCTGCTGCGAGAGTGCCTGGCGCTGCGACTGGAAACACGTTCGGCATGTCCATGGAACCGTTCCGTTGCAACGCAAAAACGAGGAACCACCCCGGAGGACTGAGGAGTACTTGAAAGCAGACATTATTAGTTATGCGCTCATGATGCGGTAGAAATCTTTATCGCCAAAATGCAAGAGAGAGAAAAGGAAAGGCAATGAAGCAAACTGTTGGCGGCGATGCACGGCCGTGATGCCGTTGTCGTTCGACCCGACATTTTCTCGAAGCCGCTATCGCAAATCGGGATCCCTGCATCATCCAGACTGCTGGGCGTGTATGTGGCGTATTCGACATCAGGAATCTATCGCCACAATGTTGACACCATTTGATATAACATTGTCAGAATACAATTTCGTCTATTATCTAGTATTTCAATACTCTTAAGAATTTGTTCGCAACATAATGCCCCTCTAGCTTTGTCCTCAACGCCCTGTTCTGAAGAATAACGCGTCGTTGAAGAGCGGTCTAAACCAACAGGATCTTAACAAGCAACAACAACAACAACCACCCTCTTCTATAGGTATCATATCGCTTTCATAACTCGTTCGACGAACCAAACCGTGCTTTTGTTCTCCAAAGACGAACAAACTTTTGATCTGCCATATATCCGCCGTTTGCTGCGGTTCCAATTGTGTCCTTCCTCCGTCAACGCCACTCCTCCATATCCTGTAGCTCCTCGCAGAAATCCGACGGACCCTACATATCGACTGTCTCATTAAAACAAAGGACTCCGTCTCCTCTCAAAAACCCATCAACTCCATCTGGTGTAGTATGTCTCCTCGGCTGCGCAACCTGCAAGTTCGCTTGGGACGTTCCATTATCTGTAACAGAATCCGTAATATCCGAAACGAGAACGAGGCCGGCCGTTTTGATACTCTCAATGAGCGCTGGTGCGAGGTCGAGCAGGCGAGAACTACAGATCAAACCCATAAAGTTATTGTCCCGCGCAATTTGCACTGCTTCTTTAACCGATATCGTGGTACGACCACTGCTTTGCACTGTATGTGCCCGGCCAGAGGGGGACTGGGTGCTGTCTGCGCCGAGCTCGTTGCATAGGAAGACAGGATCTGGCTATGTTAGTACGCTGACTAGAGATTGCATGTGATGGGCTTACAGTTGGGCTGTTTCCAGTTGATAACAGTGCAGATGTCCTGGTTGAAAGAAGTGAAGACCACACTCCGTAGTGTACCGTCGATCTCACCCGCACCCTGTTCTCTAAGCGCCCGAGCATGCTCGAACACGACGGACAAAATCTTATCTGCAAACTCGTTCATATCATGTGTAGGGCCGAGCTTGAGTTGCTCCTCTTCCACTCTCGATGGGAAGAGCACATGCAGTTCCACGTGGATATGAGCCGGTAGCAAGGAGAGTGCTTCCTTCAAAGTGATGAACGATGATGCCAATGCCTGGTAGATGTATGAAATATCGTTCGAAGTGGCATTTCTCAGATTCGAAAGCTGGCTTGCGGTCGTGGCGTTTTGCTGCGCACCAATAGTTGCGAGTTGTGAGTATGTGAGGATATTGACCGGCACCTCGAGTCCTGCGTGGTTGATCTTCCATCGTGGGTACAAGACGGGGACGCCGTCTGCGGTAAGCTGTACGAACAAGCGCACATATTCGCCGGATAGGCTTGAGCCAGTTATTAGGGTATGAGGCTGGTTGTCGTCCTGACTTGTAGCTTTCCAGTAGGTAGCAAAATGTGTGATTTCGAGCGGGATACCATGGAACGGCTTGACAACCTGGAAATCGAAGGCAATCTGACCAATGGCCCGTAACCGAGGGTCGAAGAGCTCCAAATGCCATCTTCCATTACTCTTCGACCGTTCCGTAAATACCTTCCGAGATGCCACGCTACGTGCAATGACTTTCGATCCAATAGTCGGGTATACGTCGAAGTCGATGGAAAAAGCCTCTAGGTTCTCGATCTGAAAAGAGATGACCTTGAACTCATCCTGGACTGGTAGAAGTATGTTTCTGGGTATAAGGTCTGAGCTTTTTGAGGATATTGTGAGTCTTGCTGCTGGATACTTCTGGTCATTGTAGAACCGTATTGCGTCTTTTCCAACCTTCTCGAAGCTGATGACTACGAAGGTCTTTGTATCCAGGAAGTTATGACCGTATCTGCGGAACGGTATGATTGGAGGTGGAAGGATGAACTCAGGAATACCGTCCGGATCACCCAGCTCGAGGTCCATTGGGCCAGGCGCTGTGCTGGGAAGTGGCTGCAGAGTGTTTATCCGCGGCGACACCTGGTTTTGCGTCTTCAAACCCACTCCACGACCTACCGAAGCAAGCAGTCTCATACACTCAAGGTGCCCTTCCCAGGTGGCGTAGTACATGGCGGACAAGCCCTTCTCATCAACAACGTCTACATCGACTCGACATTGAAGGAGTGTCTTGAGACATTCTACGTGGCCTTCGCTTGCCGCATGGAAGATCGGCGTCCACTGGTATAGCTTGTCTGGTTGGTTGAGATCTGCTCCATACTTCTGCAGCAGGAGCAGCATCTGGGGCGCCTTGCCGGAGCGAGCTACAAGGTGTTGGGGATACAATCCCTCCGCATCTGGGAGTAGCTTGGCAGACTGTTGCAGGAGCAACTCCATAATCTCGAGCGAGGCATACTGACAGCAAAGATTCAGCGGAATATGTTCGCCTGGTCCAATGTGACTCATGTCTGCACCTCTGGTTAGGAGAATCTGCACGCATGACAGCTGTGAGCGCACAATTGCGTGTATCAGCGGTGTGAAGCTATCCTGGTCGCGAAAATTCACTGTATCTGGAGCAACGTCGATCAATGCTTGGACAAGTTCAACATAGCCGTGCATGGAGGCATAATGAAGGGGGATTCGTCCGTACACATCTGTTGCGCGTACATTGACATTACTCGACAGTCCGAGTCTGAGGATCTCGAGCCGTCCGCTAATAGCGGCTTTGTGGAGGCAGTTGCGCTCGTTAATCTCATCCTCCTGGTCCAGGTTGACATGGTTGGAGTCGAGTACGATTTTCAAAGCCGCTTCTGGCGCTTCTGCTACTGTGCTCAGGAAAGCTCGCGAGATGTGCTCTCTGGCATCGGGTAGGTTCGACAACCGTGTGAGACATTCCTGGATCTTCGATGTGTTCGAGGAGTTTATGGCTTGGATGAATTGATTGTCGAGTTCGAGGTTCGCTTCGATCAGGGGTTCGAATATTTTTGGTTCTGCAGTCAGCTGTGGCGCTTGCACTCCTTCACCTTCTGCCCATCCGGAGAAGTCGAGAAGTGCCTGTGTCGCTTGGTCGGACAATGTGCTGATGACCTCACGGTTAAAGCATGGCTGCACTTCGACAGCTCTCGATAAGTAAAGCTGTTTCTCCCGCGACTACAACATGATCAGTGACATTTATCGAGGTGCACCAGGCGACAGCAAACCTTTGATGTTTTGTCCCACTGTGCATGTTAGCTATTGCTTGGAGGTGTTGTGGAAGGAGCGCGCAAACCTTCTTTAATATCTTTGAAAACGCAGCTTCGTTCACTTCCACAAATTGCTGGTACAGGTTAGCTCCACAACCCAAGGACTTGGAGACCAATCACCTCGAGCTTGTTGAGATCTGTGCTAAACTGTTTTAGGCCTTCTTCGAGCGCAATGTACCGCGAAGATGTCTTGGAGACTGGTTGTGGATGCTGTTGCATGACCCGCTTCTTGTCCAGGAGCGTTGTTAGCCGCAGACGCAACTCAGCCTCTTTCTGCAGATAGAAAGTATTGACCTTCTCTAGTTCGCGCTCCTGATGGCCCCATCAGTAAGATATCCAAGCGGAGAGTTCATCAGATGCATACCACTCGGAAGAAGAATGTGGCCTTATTTGCCTGCAAAGACGTCCGTGGATCTAGTGCTTCGTGTCCATGGCTGCTCTCGCCCAGTGCAGGTATCACCGGCGTACTACTCAGTTTCTTGATGAGCTACAAACACATCAACACACATACTGCCAGTCCATCAGATTCTAAATCACCTTCTTGAGCGCCTTGTAGTCGACGAAGCTGGCGGCATATTCCGGAATTTCTAGTTGCCGCTTCTGAATGTGCTTGCCGAACTTCCTAGAAAAGCGAGCTGAGTCAGTAGTTTCATCTTTGGAAGCCAGGCTGGTGCTCGATGCAGTCTTCCTCAGGACACCACAGGGGCGGAGTTGAAGGGTCTCCATATGAGGGGT
Organism: Leptosphaerulina australis; assembly: GCA_026120165.1. NCBI lineage: Eukaryota > Fungi > Ascomycota > Dothideomycetes > Pleosporales > Didymellaceae > Leptosphaerulina > Leptosphaerulina australis. The sequence continues at coordinate 25,430 of JALRMI010000223.1, forward strand.
ACGACATACATGGTGGTAATCGTAGGAAGTACTCGAGCAGTGGTGCCTCCGAAGCCTTGACGGCGATGCGCGTGTACTGCACAAGCGAGGAAATCCTGGTATGGGTCTGGCTGCAGATCTGCCCATACAAAGTGAGTAATAGCCAAACGTGTGATAGCACAGCTGTCGGCAGGCGCCCACTCGGCAGCGGAGACTGACAAAAGCAAAGAATTCGTAAAGAGCACCGTAAGACTCTTTGGACGCCCCTAGATGGTGGACGTGCGTTGATGGTAGAAGTTTCAAGAAGTGAAGTCACCCCAAGCTTGCAGCAGGGTCCCGCCTTAGGTCGGTTGGCGCTGTCCGTGATTGTTGGTAAAACCAACAGAATTAGCTGAGATCTAACAGATGACGAATGAGGGGCCAGGCTTTGCTGTGGTGCCGGCGGTACCTTATAAGAGGGCCACGAGGTTGTGCATGCTGGCCGCTGAGATGTTGTTCACACAGTTGTTGAAGTGCACGGCATAAATGGCCAATGAGAGGGCGTACCCGAAGCACGGGGTTTCAAGCGTGCACGCCGAGGAACGAGCAGAGAGATCGTTCAGCATGGGAGCCATCCAAAGAGTCCACCAAACAGGGACAGGGATTTGGGCTGCATCGTCCCGCTGGGCTCGAAGCGAGGTAGCGCGCTAGAAGTGTAAAAGCGCGTGGCCGTCAGTTCCAATTGCAGATATCGTGTTGTGGATTTTCTTCACCTTCCGTTTCGTTGCCGGTTACTTGAGAACTTTTTGTGGGCGAAAGGCGAAAAGAGGCAGTCACTAGCCTGGATCCAGCATCTTAGCCGTCAGCCAGTCGTCAAAAGAAGCCTTCATGCACGACATCAGATTGTATCCGCGCGAAGCAGCTCGGCCCCCCTAGTCTGACGGGGTCCTTCACATTGCGCAGGCTTGGACGGTAAACGGAAAGAACAAGGCTTCTGGGCTTTGTATGAGCAGAGGTCTCGATCTGAGGAGCCATGTCTTGTATGATGTCGCCGTACACGCTAGGGTTTTTACAGTGAAGGCGGCTTCGCATATACATACCTGCAACGGATATCTGGCAGCAGCTCATCTGTCATTGGTTCAGTGTACCCTAGGAGTGGAGCTTTGCCATTAGAAGTATATCTCTTGGCAAGTGATGCCGTCATGTTGCGCACTCGTGCCCTGCACGCATCAGGACGTCGAGTGGCAGGCTGTTTGATTGTTGCTCATTTCGAGCATGCATAGAAGCTCTTGGCCGTATGTTGGACTAGGCACTTGATTAGAGATGAATACAGACAGGATCAATGTTATCGGCGCATGAACGAAACTGCTGACTGGAAAGTGAGTAGACCAAGCCAAGCCTTGCACGTGGATTAGAACACTTGAATTGAGTCCATTTTCATTTGATTTCCGCCTTCAGACAGGTCTCTAAAGCGCTTTGCAACATCTCCTTCCTTTCCTATGCTTTAATCTTATACGGAAACCAGAACCAGTCCTCCAACCCCGCTACCCGCTGCATGCCAAACGAGAAACAGAAAGGTCTACTGGGTATTAGACCGCTAGATCTGTAGAGATCTTTGGTAGGAAATCAAAACGCTATGCAACGTTGTGGTTGCCTCACACAATGCATGGTAACCCTCAACTTCCGCGCTCGAAGCTCACAAGCAGTCAGCCCACCACTCGTCGGTATTGTTCGAGTTGCTGTGTTGAGCTGAGGCAGAGTTGCGATCGAAAGGCGTGCGCGTCGCTACATTTGCGTCCAGCTCAACTTGGTGTCACAACTCGTCATCATCCATTTCGGATGGCTTAAGAAGACCGCCAACCTTCATGGCACGCTCGCGCTCTTCGTTCTTGGCTTGTGCAGCCGCTTGCTCGCGCTCCTCTGCAAAGAGCTCGGCGTTATCGCCAGAGAACTCTTTCAAGGAGATGAGGAAGTCACGAAGAATGACCTTGAAGCGGTTAAGGTCAGAGTTGGTGGCGAAAAGCCCGTCAATGAATGATGCGATTTGGGCGGTCTGGAGGTTGGGGAACGCTGTAGCCAGCAGATTACCGACAAAGTTTCGCAGGAATTCGCGGTTTGGTGTACCAGCAGGGGCCATGTCTGGTGCGGTGTAAATGGGGCCCTGCAGCTTGTCTGAGTCGACCAGCCAGAACATCTTCGCCAACAGCATGGCTTGCGATTTAAACCCAGCCTTGTGATCGCTGTCAGTGACGACAAAGAACACATCCTGTAGAATGGTTGTGAAGAATGTCTGGAAGAATGCGTTGCATGTCTGCTGATCGGTCTCAGACATGTTGGAGACGAGCTCAAAGCACATGGAGAGACCAGCACTCTCGACTTCGCGGTTGTCGTGCTTGCTGGCCCACATGCAGGAATCAATAACGAACTTGAATGAGCGAGCATCCAGTCGCAACAGAGCCGGGAAGCAACGCAGGTTAATGGTCCGGAGGAGTTTGAAGAACTCGACGCGGTGTTCTGGGTATTCGGAGAAATCCTTGTTGATCATGTCCAGTGTGCATTCGAAGACGCTGTCCATGATATTGATGATTTGGTCCTCCATCATGCTCTGTTCAAAGTTTAGCAAATGATTCGATTGTGGCTGAGCGAGACCAACAAAGTGTTTGCTCGTTTTGGGTGTCCAACGTACGTGTAGCTTGTTGATGATAGTAGTCATAACGTTCAGTACCTCGGCCTCGCGAGCGTCGGGCACGTTGTTCTTGTAATCAATCAGAACAGCTTCGAGCAGCTTGGGCACAATGTTGTTGTGGATCATCTCGAGGTCATCAGCCTTCTCAACATAAGTGTTGATGAGCTTGAGAATCTCCTTTTTGATCGTGCGCAGACCGCGGACCTTGGGCATCTTCGTTGCGATATTGCCCTCGCGCTGAACGGCCTCGTCGATCAGTTGCGAACTAGCGCGGTACATTGTCAGCATGTCGAAGTATATCCGCCCAATCTGTGGGTAGAAGTAGGATCCAATGGAGCCGCAGGCTGCAACATTAGTCTTCATGATGTTACCGACAATCTTGATGACCTCTGAATCCTGTAGGCATGCGGGGTTCTGGTTGGCCTGAGCAATGATATTGTCCCACTATGAAGAATGTCAGCATGTTCTGGATTTTCTATGGCCAAATCACTTACAGCAGAGTTAGGAAGAGCCATCAGATCATGAATTAGACGCTCCTGCATGCCCTTCTGCCCCTGTGCGCTGATCATGTACCCACAAGCTTCGTAGAAGGTATGAACCTGCTGGGGAGACAGGTCCGCAGTTATCTTTCGCAGATTGCGGACGATCTCATCAATGAATGGTTCGTTCTCACCAGGCTGGAGTGCAACGAAATGTCGGCGGCACTTATTCGCAATCTTGATAAAGGTGTCACAAGCCATATCCTGAACACCTTCGTGCGTCTCGTGCATAAACTCGAAAAGCTTGTTCACCACAGTCTTCAGGAACTTCCAGTGAGCCTTGAGGAATCGTGGGTACTGGCCGACGATGTACATGATGTTACTCGCGACAACGGCTTTGTTGTCTTTACCTCGCTTCATCTCTGTAAGGCCGAGGAGATCCTTTATAACCGTAACCAGGAATCTCTTCTCTGTCTCCTCATTCATTGCGCCGGAGATGGAACCAATGGCCCAGCAGAGGGTATTGCAGTTCGCCCATGACCATTCCGAGCCATCGACCTGGCGCGCCAGTTTTTCGGACATGATTTGCTCAGTGTCGTTGACATCCAGATGCGTCAGGAAGACCAGGCACTCGCGAGTCGACTTGTAGAGCTGGATTGTATCGCTCTCCTTGACAAATTCGCGGACAATCTCACCCTCATCGTTCTCAACGATAAGCACTTCCTCCGGTCTGACCATCTTTTCGATCATCACCGTTCGTAAGTTGGACAAAATCTCAGTGTACTTGTTCTTGCGCAGAGGATAATTTGCTAGCATCGAAGGATCGCGGTTACCGCCGGTCGTAATACCCATGTTCAGGAGGGGATTCATGTCGGTAATCGGGAGCGCTTGCATCTCGTCATACAGCTCAGAGACAAGCTTTGTCCAGTACTCCAGACAGATCTTGAAAATCTCGCGATCGTCAATCTGGCTGATGCGGATGAGGTAGAAGTGGCCGTGTGTGAGGAAATCCTTGTTCATGAGATTTTCGATAACAGCCAAATGTGATGTGAAAAAGTTTGTTAGGAAAAGGGCCAGGTTGAGTACGAATTCCTGATCCCTGCTGTTGCTCGATGCGTAGGTTTGCTTGAGGTCCAAAGACAGGGGAATGATTTTTGAGATTGCGGTCAACGTCTCTGTAAACATCTGAACGAGCTTGTCGTCATAAGCAGGTTCGGTGTGGAGGCCTGCAATCTCAGTCAAGCACTTCAATGTAATGTTGCGGAACTCGGGCACCTCCAAGAAACGGCTGCGCAAGGTTTCAATAAGGCTCTGCCCGCTGGGTGGTGTCTCGAAGATGTAGCCCAGAGGAATCCAGTTAAGGAAGCGCAGCAATGTTTCAAGGGTTGCTTTGATGAGAGAGGCTTCGGTTGCTGTGCGTAGAACCTCAGAACAGAGCTGGTAAATCGATGTAAACTCATCACACATGCTCTGCTTAAGCTCTCTTCGCTTTGTTGAAGTCATCTGCTCCTCTGAGTAGTCGAAAACTTCCTCCGAGAGCAGTCTCAGAATGACCATGTTATTTTCGCAAATACCCAGCCCGCTGTGACATGATGAGATGATCTCGTTGATGAATGTCGGCCAATTGTGTGGCCATTCTTGCTTCAGGACGGAGACGAGGACGAGGTTCAGCTTATTGAGCAGGGTGCGTTCGGAGCGGCGGCGATCGTCATCGTTTGACAGCTCGAGGATGAAATTGACAATGAAGTTGCGGATGCCTGTAAACGTCAGCGAAGGTGAGGCACACGTTGTGCATACTACACACCTTGACACTGGTCGCGAGGAAGGACCTTCCATCTAGTCATGATCACATTGTCGAGTACCTGCAGACCGAGGTCTAATCAATGTTAGTGGCAGTCCTTTGCTATCCCTTATTCAGAAATATATACATACATTTGGTCTGTGGATACTGCGCTTCCGCAAGAATCTTGTCAACCAGAAGCCAGGCATCTGGGTTCTCTTTGAACTATTGCATGGTTAGCGAACCAAGCTGCAAACGCAACAGGTGCTTCAGCTTACCTGGTTCAGCGATGCTTGAGCTTGCTTTTGCTGTTTAGAATATTTTGTCAGCTTTGATCCTGTCTCGAGTGTCTTAAATTTCATGCAAGGGACGTACTGTATCGCCGCGGCCCTCGTAGAAGGCGCGCACTGTGGCGTCGAGCTCTTCAATGGACATAGACATGGCGGGCTGCTTCGCTGAGGGGACAGCTCCCTGTTCGACTAGATAGTGTGTGGGCGGCCCCAAGGAGCTCTGCAGTAGCCGCAGGCTGTGTGTAGTTGTTGTGAGGGAGGATTGAGGGGGTGTTGGAAGCTGGCGCGCGTGGGTTGGGTGCCTGCAGAGGTGCAAGAAGACAATGGTGGGGCACGTCGGCGGCGGAACGAAGGTGCGGGCACTTGGGATAAGGTTGATGTGAGTGAGGAGAGCTTGGCGTTGGATCCAATGCGAGACTGTAAAGCCGGCTACTTGTCGTCTCAAAGCTGTATGTCGGTTTGGCGTTGGTTGCAGGGCACGGGTGACTTTCGTGTTGAAGAAGACGCGCTGCACATTGGATGCCGAGACAGCTAGGCGCTAGCATCACCAGACCCACGCTCAAAGTTGTAAACTCACCGCACCTCTTCAAGATTTCACAGTCCCACAATATTACTAATGCGTTGCTTCTTCCTTCATATTATATCTATGTACATTGGTAGAGCGCTGGGTATCACTCAACATTGCACAAACCAAATACCATGTGGGTGCCGCAAACACCGGAACGCCGTCTATGAACCCGCAATATTGTGTTTTTTTATGTATGATTAACCTCGACAAACCGCCCATATTTTGGGCGTCTCTGAGGCTCCAAGCTATCTCCATATCTCTCATCATCAGTCGTTGATCGTACATACTCTGTCTCAGTTATACCATCAATTGGAGCTGGTCGCGCGTAGAATTGCGTAGGTGTCGGCATTGTGCTAACCGGTGGCTGCGATGATGGCAAGGGCATATTGTCATGATATTGTATAGGTTCGTAGTCGTTACAACCGACGGGAGAAACAATAGGTGTTTGGTACGTTGGTTCTCGAGGGGGTGGGTAGTAAAGCTGCGCTTCTTGCGGCGAAACATTTGAGAGATGAGGAGGCGATATTGGTGATGGGTGCCCTTGTTGCAAGTATCGGGAATCTGCAGTCGAAGAATACTGTGCATGTTCCCAGGAAGGGGATCGAGGATGTGCGTTCTGAGGGTACGCTGGCTGTGCATATCCTGTGTCATGTGGGGAGCCATAAGGGGTAGAGTGTGGCGATGATGCAGACACTGATGACTGCTGTGCATACAGGGAGTGAGGCGAGTGTAATGATGCGGCTCCCGAATAGGGAGAGGCATTCTCCTGATGCTGGTGCAACGGCATATACTTGCCCCCCATGCCAGGCGTTGGCATCTCTTGTGGTGGGGTAGTGACTCCCAGCTCGACCGGAGGCGGTAGATCGACTGGTCGATCCTGCTTCTCTTTGTTGGCCTTCTTTCTTCGATGCAGGCAGAACAGTATGAGAGATAATATGACGATGAGCGCAGCCAGGCCACCAACGACACCACCTGCAATTGCGCCTACTTTGCTTTTCCCTGAGCCTGGGGATAAGCTACCAGTACTTGAAGGCAGGATACGTGTCGCCGTCCGTGTAACAGAAGGAGCTTTAAGGGTATAGTACACAGCTAGGTCAGGGTTGTCCCAGGATCTCGGAGCCGTTACGGTAGCTCCACCAGTGGGTCTGCGGCGCGGTCAGCAACTTTATGAAAGTGGGTGAGCCAAGGTGCATACCCTCCTCCGATAGCAGATATTATCGGCGTTGGCACAAAGTAGGTGGTAAGATTTGGGTCATATTTGTCCCACAAAGCTTTTTTCTCGCCATTGTAACCCAAGTTCATTCCGTGTTGACCCTGAACCTCAGGTGAGTCGCAATCGTTTTGTTCAGGAAACCAACCCCCTATGATCAACATTTGGTCTCTATTGACCACATTAGCGCTACAACCTCCGTGCGGGTACTTTGCAGTACTGTTGTCAGTAGGGAAGGCCTTGATCCACGTAAACGATGGAATCGAAAGGATGTAGGCATCATCGTAGGCGAGAGGATCCCCGAAGCCGTATCCACCGTATAAATAACTATGCTGCGGTCAGCGTCGAGTCAGTTTGCAATAATAACATGGATGTATTTACATGTTGTATGAGGATTGATCATCCGCCCAAGTGGCACCTGCGCAAAATTGCCGGCGCGCTGGAGGAATGCTGCCTGTGGCAGTCTGAATATACCACTTGGATGAAGCGACGTCATAGATATGGATGGTCTATTGCAGATTAGCACAGCGCATGGCCTAGGAAGCACGATTCTCTGTGCATACACTCATGTTTGCCTGATAGATTGAGTTAGTTATCTCAGCAATCAGACTTTACGAAGTCAGTGCAGCTCACCGGCGCGGCAGTGCCGTTCTGACGCTTGTCTTCAATGCCACCAAAGTACACAAGCAAACCGCTGTCTGAGACTGGCAGATAGACCATTTGTCCCTCTGCTCTTCCGATGTTATCGGCAGGCCCGCTGGTGTTGGAAAGAAATCCGGTATCGTACTCAAAGCGAATGAGATCGGCCGTTGCAACTGCGGGGCCAGTCCAATCCGGACTTGTACGGTTGCTCATCCAGCCTCCAAAGTAGAAACCTAAGCCTAAGCCCTCAATATGTGTGCCAGCGCCATATGCTACTCGCTGTGTTGTGGAAACACCAGCAGCCTTGTTTCCAGTGAGATTCCATTGATTGAGAAGCACATCGTAGGTGTACATGCTAAATTCAGTAGGCGGACTGTCCGTGTACTCCCCTCCAAATTGATAGAAGCATTTGTTGGCTTCATCAGGCCAAAGGAATCCACCAGAAACACTTGGTATGTCAGTGGGCTTGGAGAGATTTGCATATTGCGGAGGCTGGCCGAGTACTGGAACCGAAGCATTGAGATCACTGAACAACAGCCAGGTGTCTAGACAGATGTTAGTACTAACACAAACGCAATAAGACAACTAATAGTCTTACTCGTGTAATTCATGCTCCCCGACATCCAGTTTATCATGCCACCATCAATATACAGCCTCTCCCCGACCAGCGCGGTCTGGTGACCCCATCGTCGGCAGCTGCGCGATGTTAGTTTCTATACATGAAATATCCATCAGTCGCGCCGGAGAGTAGATGATGATTGTACTCAAAGAATCGAGCAGGCACGAGCGAGATGCTGATACTCGCGATGCCAGCATCGAAATCTGTCAATACACGAGGGTTTGGAGGGGTGCTGACGCAGTGATCGATCGGCCCCAAATAACAGAACAATCGACGATAGCTACCTACAAGTCAACAATGGGGTCTTTCTGATCAGACAGCCCTATAAGACTAGATACTGCAAACAGGCATCGCCGAAGACGTGCCATGATACGCATTCATGACGGTTTGGGGTGTATAAGCATGCAGTGCTTGGTGTGAAGAGTTGAGAGTAACGGAAAGGAGAAGCTCCTCGGCTGAGATGTTAATATGCAAGTCTCAAAGTCAGCCGTGGCAGGGCTGAAGGATGCTTTAGCGGTCGCAGCGCTTTCGGAGAGATCCATCGATTGCTGACCGTTGCGCGACGCGCCTTATAGCGGCTGGATAAAACCCACTTGAGCCATGCCGCTGGTTGTGAGACATATGCACCAATAGCGCCGTACCAGAAGAAATACGAGGTCCAGAAGTTCCTTCTTCAGATACTTGGTGCATCATGGCATAGGGGACACGAGTTCGCCCCCCTGGTGTGATGGCTTGAACCTCAATCTCGTGGGCTAAGATAGAACCTGCAAGACCCCAATTAATCCAATTAATGAATAGCCTGGTAAATCATCCGAGAGAGGCGTTTGGAGGCAGCGAATCGCAGCACGATAATCATGTTGAGTTGGGGGCCGCCGCTCATCAGCCGCTGCTTCTGCAGGCTTACGCTGCCACGACGTCGTGTCCTGCCTCTTCCGGGGTCTCACACAGGCCGGGAAGTGCGGGGATCACTAGACCGTGCTGAAAACCGCCGGACCTGTCGCCTCCAGCCACCTGGATTTGCACAACACTCCTCATGTTGTACCTCTTGGATGATGTTTTCGTCGCCTAAGAGTAGAAAAAGGGCGGTCGACATTATTCTTCAACAGTTATGAGCGACAGGCATCACTTTGTAGGCTCCTTCGAGCGTCAACAACAGAGATACGACTCCTTCTCGAACAATGCAGCCAAGTCTGTTTACCTCGTGTGGAACTGTAAATAGATGCGCGGGTGTCATTAATAAAGATCACAAAACTTAGAGATGACGAAAGAGTATGTTGGCCTAAAGCGAACCCGGAGTTCCAATACCGACTCGAGAGTCGACGCGAGCGAACTTCAGGATTAGAACGGCTGTGCAATTCCTCTGGGCTCTCCTGGAATTAAGGCATTTTCCATGTAGTGGGGAATAACCTTAGGGTTATAGGAGACCGTTGACAATATGTGAGGAAAGAAGGATTGCGCCGAGTTTGAGATTTTGTACAAATTCGTTGGAGGCTTGGCAGCGCTAGACTCTATGCGTCACACTCACAGCTCGAAACTCTCATTCACACAGGTTCAAGACTTTACGTAGGAACATAGACCATCAATGTCGTTCTTCTTTGCGTTCTTGCTAGCAGTCTCTTTCTATTGGACTGTCTTACTTCCCCTTCAACATTCTCCCTCGCATTTCTCAGCAATAACTTTGCCCAGGTGAGATTCGGACGTATCTCCCTGACTAACGATGTAATATGCTGCTAGATGCATCCCCACAGGAACACTATGCTGTGTTTGTCCGCGAATCGATATAGATACTGCTTCGTCTTGTATGAGACTTTGTACATCTTGTCTTTGCGCGGTTGCTTGTTCATCATCCTCAATTGAAGGCCTTCACATTGGCTTCTTCCAAAAGCTCACTCAGTTGCTGTCGCCGCTCCAGCATTGACCTGCTCAATTACGGCAGGCGCATGCTGGGTTGGGATGCGCACAAGAGTTTGTGGTAACGGTGGTTCAGTCTCTTGCTTCGTCTCTGCATCGTCCTCATCCCTGGGTTTAGGCATGATAGCTGTTCCAGTTAGACAGTGTTGTGCTACCAGCCCATGCGATTAAAAACTTACTGGAAGCCATATTGATAGCACGCAGGACGTTATGCCAGTTTGAGAGTACGGCCGCAACAGCTGGACCGCATGGTAAGCATGTATGCACGAGTTGCTCCTGTGTTTCTGATATTCCACACCGTTGGAAAAGCTCACCTTCTGTACCATCTGAGAGGGTTTGCAGCTTGTCAGCCAGCATTTGCATTTGATCTGCTAGACCACCACTCAGAGCCTGCAAGTCCTTGAGGTTTGCAAGCTCGGTCTTCTTATCAGCGATTTTTTGCTGCAGGAAGGTGGACTGTTGCGATGCGCCCATCGACTGCCCACGCAAATGCGACGGTAACGGGCGAGAGAAGTTTGACATGATAGCTGTTTTAGTCTGCAATCCTCTTCGTGTGTCGTGGATATTGCTATCGCTCTGCGTTCATGAAGAGCGCGTTGACCCCTCACGTGTTGGCGTGTCGATGGGTCGCAAAAGTGGATTCAGGAACGTAAGCGGCTAGACCCGTCGTTGCTAGGTAAACAACGCCCGCAGCTTTTCGACTATGACGAAGACTAGACGGAAACAACGAACGACACAGGTCCTATATCGTCGCAACGCCGCCATCGCACACGCATCGTACTCTATCTTCAGCCTCCACATACCTATCTAGCGCTCATGGCGCGCTTGAACGAGCCGCCGGTTGCTCCTCAGCCGTCGGCTGATAACATTGAAGTCGTCAAGCGCCGCTTTCTGCGACAGAACCGCGAGCTTGCAAAGTATGTTGTATTTATACCTGCTTTAGTGTGTTCTATTCTAATGGTAGAGTAGAACAAACTCGCAGCAGTCTATGCGCATCCGCACCCTCGAAAGCGACTGCTCACGTCTCCTCGCCGAGAACCTCGCCCTTCGCGAACGAGCAATGCACTTGCAACATACAGTCGATAAGCAGTCCAGTAGTCTATCATTTGAAAACATTGATGCAGTCAAGTCGCAATTGGAGTCCAAGATGCAGGAGATTGGAAACCTGGTAGCGTCACTAGGACGGCCTAAACAGAATGAAAGACGGCGCAAGAGCCATTTGGCAAGGCACCGGCCACAGGAGAGAGTTTTCAAAAGTGGGCTGTGTATACAGGAGGTGGAGGATCGGATGATGCCTACAATCGACGAGGGCAAAGACTACCCACGACGTACCATGAACGCAATTGAGATTCAGAACATGCTGGAAGACCCAGAAACTCAATCACCCGATCTTGGACCCCCGCCAACGTCAAGTTTCGAAGCCGAAGATCCTATCGCCTTCGACCCCAATCCCGCAGCAGATGAACAAATGGAAGATGCAGTGACAGAGGACGAGCCTGCGCTGCCCATAAATTTGGAAACTCGAAGGAGGCGGAGGGAGAGTGGCCCTAAGCTTAATATCCGCCGCATATCTGTGTTCGAATCGCCAGAGGAGACCAAGGAGAAAGTGGCCAAGCCTGTGCGCACTGGAGCTAAGAGGAAGTTCAGTGTGCAGGAAGACGAGGATCGAGCAGAGCCACAAGACGAGGAATTCAACTACGATCGCAGGAACACCCAGGAAGCAGAAACGAAGGTAGAAGCTGAGGAGCCTAGAGCTATATCACCAACGCGGCCGGTCCTCAGTAGTAGTGAGTTACATGTTTTCCTCAAAGAGAGGCGAAACTGACCTTTCCAGAACCTGTCAACACCGATCCAGTGCTTTCACCGAAGAAACAGCGTTCATCTGATAAGGAACAGGACAAGCCTCAGAAGAAGAAGCTACCAAGCGTGAACCCCCGTGGACGCCAGCGTCTTGCAATCACCCGAACTGTCACCCCACCTGAGTTGTCTGTACTACCAGTTTCAGAACCTGAGCCTGCACCAATTGCTGAGATCAACCTCGACTCACTTCCTCCGAAGACCCCTGCTGCAGACGCCACCTTTTCCCCACCATCCACGGAGCCTTCAACATCGCGGCCAGATAACAAGGATACCCCTCCGCCTGGTGATGTAAGCTCAGGAAACCAGACAGGGCAGGTTGGACGGCCATCGCGAAGAGCACGACCACAAGTAAGCTATAAAGAACCTAGCCTGGCTGTCAAGATGCGCCGTGATGGCAAAATGGCGGATGCTATTGTGACCCAAGCAGATAGGAGGACGAGCGTGGAAGTCAAACTGGCACCTCTGACAACCGGAAGGGTAGGAATCAATCGCCAGATGGGAGAAGAGGAGGCAGAGACTGGGAGCCCACTGCGAGAGAAACTTGACAGACGAGAGAATGCGTCACCACCCGAGGCACCACAGTCGAACCAGTCGACGAATTCGAAAGCCACATCTGCATTGGTCGATCAAACGAGTACAGCAAATGAGAAAACATCATCCAATCCCGCAACCAAAGTCTTTGACGAGCCAACGCGGGAACTGGCTAAATCAAATGAAGTTCAGGAATGTGCCGAAAAGGAAGAGGCAGCCGAGAAAGATAGTCTCGCCATCTTCGACTTCACTGGATCCTCGCCAGTCGATACCACATGCACACGCGCTACTGAACTCGCCAGAGTAGCGCGCAACGCTCGACGACACTCTTCTGTGCCTGCCCTGACTACAACCGGGTCTGATAAGCCAGAAGGTACTCTCCCATCGCTGAACAAGCGCACAGGCAATGGGGGCACCAAGAATAGTAGCACCACGAGTTTGGCCAAGAGCACTTCTGCAGCTAGGTTGAATGCGAAGAAGGCAGCCTCACTAATGTCCGCAAATACAAATACCGATAGCACAGCAGCAGATGATGCTGAGAAGACGAGTGCGACGAACACACTCAGAGCGGAGAGAATAGCTAGTCGGAGAAAAAGCATGATGCTTTAGGAAAACACCAGCAACGAGACGAGCACATACGATAAAACGCGCACGAGCCGGGAGACCATCCAGACAAGCTCGTGTTTCGGTCCTAATAAGATCCATTGATGGCGAAGAAGAAGAAAAAAGTATTGGTGTCGGGAGTTCAGAGGGCTAGTTCTTTCTACGCGCGATACCTAGGCCGCTATGGTCATCCTTGATACACAATACGCATTCACTTCAATAACCGCAGTTGGGTTCAGACAAATACTATGAAGCATGGTGCATCGCGTTCCGAGGCCGTTGCATCATGACCTATTTTTTTAGCTGATGCAGCTCACTCATATCTACAACCCTCAATTCCCTCCTCGCCCACAGCACAACCGTCAACACCAATCCAGGCAAATATCCTCCTCCGATCATCATACCCTCTCTCCACTCTCTGCCCTGCACCGACTCAGCTAGTGCGAGCAACCCACAAATCACTCCATTTCCAAGCACAATGTACTGCGCCAGCAACTCTTGAATCTCATCCGATAGCCATGGCACTTGTTTCCGCTCGTCCTGCTGTAGACTGGATGTATGGGTACTGAGCCCGTAACCTCCTTTGCTTCTCCTCTTTCCTTTCGTGGCCTTTAGTCCATCAATGATAATTCCTGCGCTCTGTGGTGGGAGGGGTAGAAAGTATAGTGTGTATGCGCTTGCGGTGAAACTAGTAATTGCGAGCAGACCAAGTAAGAAAGTAGATGCGCTGAGAAGCCTGGGGAGTGTAAGGAGGATTATCGACACTGGAAGGACGAGGAGGAGAAGCGTATAGGTGCGGGTCGAGGATGTGTCGTGGGCTTGAAGGGTGGTGAGGAGAGTTTCTTGGTCTGGGAGCGGTGTTAGTAGGGTGCATTGAACGGCGTACATGTTGCACAGCATACGTTGAAAGGGAGTATAAATAGAGATGAGAGAAAAGATGTGGGAAATCACCTTGTGCATCCATGCCAGATTCTATTGTGTCTTCGTCGTCTGAAGAGTCTGGGTAGTGAAATGTTTTGCGAAGACGTGTGGCTGCCATGATATACGTGAGAGTTTGTATATATGCTGGTGTCGATGTTATATAAGGTTCTAGTGGCCTAACGGCAACATGTGTGAAGGTGAGTGGTATCGTGCGTAGGCAACAATATTTGAGGGCTTCGGATGGTGTTCATATGCGATGACGATATTTGGCGGGAGGAGCGCGTGGACCCTTGATTTAGCGTGTTCTTACATCGTGTCTGTGGGTACGGACAGCCCTATTTGGTCTCGCCACAACACTTTCTCTTGGTCTGGAAGGAATTTACTTTGGATCTTTTGACATTAACGTGGATTTTAAATCGTCATTAGGACATGCTGCTTTAGCGTACACCCCTATAGCATGTTTGGCAAACCGACTGACGGGTCAACGTGCACGCAGGTGGTATGTCATCCCAAACTCATTTCTTTACCCAGATCATCAAAAACCACCGGTTCATTCCGGACACCCAAAGGAACCTCATGTGTATACAAGAAGATATTGACTTCACATTTCTACTCGCTCTTGTGTAATGTCCTGCTCGTAACCCACCATCTATGATGTCCCTTATGAGATGTCAGACAGGAAACGAGTATAAGCCACAGACCAGTCAGCCACAAGGAGGACCTAGAGAAACTTGCTCTTCTTATAACCTCCGTTGTGGTTAAAGTTGCACCTGGCGAGATAAGAATAAGCAAGCGAATCCTGCTCCTTTCAAGCTATGCCTGGAACTGAAGGGAGGGGCCAGAGCGAAACGTCTTCTACAGATACATGGCAGATGCAGTGATTGTAGACCGCAAAGAGCAATCATATCGGCATACAGCAATTGGCTAAAAAAGGCACCTTCAGGCGCACAACAGTGCCAGTTGACTATCCCTCTGTGCCGAGAAGAATGGATTGGCTTACTCCACACTGTCGAAGCACAAGATCCAACTCGAGGATATCTTGCAAATTGCAATAGAGCGAGGTGCTATGTCCCAGAGAGGCAACATTTTGCTTGTCTGTCCTGACCTTACAGAAGATAAAGTGAAAGCATAACGACCGAAGCTAAGAAGGCTACGCAGAGAATCCAGCGAAAATGCACAATGCACATGTTGAAGCTACGCAAGATGCACTGCGCTGGATATGGGATAAGGTCTACCAGGTGACTCTGATATGAGTATTTTTTTCCTACTTTGGAGCCAGAGCCTGTACTGCACGAGTGACTATCAGTGTACTAGGGCATGTCTATCGATGACATGTTTGATGGAGGGTTTGGCAGGCATTTGTAGTGACGAAAAACGGTAGGCATCCTTCATAGCGAGCGTGCCATTAACATCCTGGGTAGGGACATCGTGTCCACCAAGCTGTATGCTATTGCTCCGACCTTGTGTATCAACAAGAACAAATAGACATCCTCACACAGAACTGGAGTTCATCTCGCTCGATTTCGGCTCGTGCCGACACCTGTGGCTTGTGGCTTTTCATGATGCATTACCGCTAGGATCCGAACACGCCTCATCAGCCTTATGCACTCGCTTACAATTTTTCCGCTTTGCAGCCCTGAAGAACATCGTCAGCGTCGATCATCCGTACCCTCCGCATCCTCCATACCCTCGTACCCTCTTTGATTTTCCCTGTGAAGATCCTGCAGTGTCATCACATGTTGTGCCGTGTCAGCAAATGGCCATTTGACGTTGTCGACTCGCAGAATAGCTACTGGCACCTCGCATGACCGGCAGTCTGATGTCTTCGTTTGGATATGCGACGTCACCACCAGCCTCAACTTTACGCGTCAGTCTGGAGTCTCTCTCAACATTCGGCAAGCGTATCTTCTAAGCACGCCAGTGCACTTGTCAACCAATTGGTGGCGCAGCTTCGGTCCTAAAAGATCGCTA
Source organism: Leptosphaerulina australis (assembly GCA_026120165.1). Taxonomy (NCBI): domain Eukaryota; kingdom Fungi; phylum Ascomycota; class Dothideomycetes; order Pleosporales; family Didymellaceae; genus Leptosphaerulina; species Leptosphaerulina australis. The sequence continues at coordinate 41,459 of JALRMI010000223.1, forward strand.
CGACCGCTCGGCGGCATGCGTGTCGTCGTCGCGCAGCACCTTCCTTAGGGGCTCACACGTCATAGCTTGCTGGCCTAAGAACATCTCCATAAAAATTGACTGCCCCAGCGACCGCGCGTATGAGGTTGGGAGCCCCCGGATTCAGGATTAGGATTCACGACACAAGTTTCATTTTACAACAACAACAGTCTTTGCTTTTCTACTCATCTGTTTTCATTGACCGCAATACTGTCGCCCAGTCCTAAAGATTACGGGGAGCCATGCCTTTCTTTGGTCGCCGCCGGTCTGAGAACTCTGCTGTAACAGCAGTCAAGCAAGGCCACCCTGAACTCACAAAATCGCAGCTCAAGCGGGCAACGCGGACACGCAAGACCTGGGCCCTTCTTACATCCTTCTTCCTGTTTGTCGCTGTCATATTCCTTATTCTTCTGCAAATCAGCGGCACATATAACAAGCACCTCCTACGAGACTGGTACTTTATCCGTCTCGATCTCAGCAATATCGTCCCGTCGTCGGTGCCCAACTTCGCCCTGATCAACACTATTGCGCAAACGCTGGGTCTGCACGATTTCTATCAAGTGGGTCTGTGGAACTTTTGCGAGGGCTACAAGGGCGAGGGCGTAACCTATTGTTCCCCGCCTGAGACACTGTATTGGTTCAACCCGGTCGAGATTCTGCGTAATGAGCTGCTCGCCGGAGCCTCGAGTAAGTTGGTTGAATTGCATGCATCACGTCACATCTGACATGTCATAGTCAACCTGCCCGCCGATATCAATGACATCCTCGACCTCATCAGGCTCGTATCGAATTGGATGTTCGGTCTCTTCCTAACCGGCACCGTCCTCTCATTCGTCCTCATCTTTGTGATGCCTATCTCCGTCTTCACCCGCTGGTTGGCCCTACCTGTTGCGATTTTCGCCTTCCTCAACGCGCTCTTCGTCACTGTCGCCTCTGTCCTTGCCACCGTCATGTTCATCATCTTCCGCAATACTATCGGTGGTGTGGCTGAGCTGAACATTGGCGCTAAGATCGGCACGACCATGTTCGCGTTCATGTGGGTTGCGAGTGCCATGACCATCTTTGCATGGCTAGTACAGATGGGACTGTGCTGCTGCTGTGCCAGCCGACGAGACGTCAAGACCGGACGTAAGAGGGGCAACGAGAAGGCGTATTCTATGGACGCTGGTGCAAGGGGTCTCACCGACGGCGCAGCTGATCCTGTCGTCGAGTCAAAGGATACTCATCCAGCACGTGGTGTCAAGTTCTGGAAGCGCCGCTAGCAACTTCGCGAAGAATCGTCCCCGTCTATGATTATACTGAATGCCCCAAAGTGGTGACGCGATTTGCAGCAAGTTAGATTCCTTTGTCTATGCATCAATTCCAGCAAGCGCGGCGTTGGCTTGGTGGAATGCTGGTCCTTTCTGGATCATGAGTTGGTACATGTGCATCTTTCAAGTTTAGAGTCAGATATATCCTTACATATTGCAGTCCCTGACGGCTATACTTCGAGCCCCTTGTGCAAATTCGCATCAAGCATCGTGCCGCTCTCCGTGTTCGATATGTTTTACCACATCCTATTCATGTTTCTGTCTAAGTCCTTGGCCGATGTCGTCTGATCTCAGATTATCACGTAGTTCACCTCGAGAATATGATTTGCCAAGCAATCAGGTCTTGTGGGCAAGCATCGTCGCAATCTTGGGACGTATTTGTGCGTCAAGTTACGTATTGCGCCTCCTTCCACGCCTTTCGCTAGCTACAGTAACAAGTTAAAATGCAGAAGCGCTTACAGTCTGCCTGCGCTTACACTTGCTTCTAGGGTATTGAAAAGGAAACGAGACACAGAAACTGTAGGACGACATTGCCCTAGCCAGTCTAGAAGCGCTTACTAGTCGACGCACTAGGAATTCGATGGATGCTGGAGAACTCTGCCCTCCTGCGGAATAAACAAATGGCTCAAATCCTCTTCATTATCAGGGGTCTCCTAGATGACGGATTCTTCCTCTCTGGTTGTCGAATCTTGCTGGACAGGGAGATGCAGCGACCTTGCAAATATTTCTAGATGCAGGGATGAGGCCTTACCATGCAGCACTGGACCGTGCCACGGTACCCATATGCTTGGACATTGCTCCCACCCATCCCACCTACGAGACGGCCATCGGCTTCGCCGAGGAATATGGGTCATGCAGAGGTTTTGAGGTACTGGACCGAAAAGCCAGTTTGCGCGTGACTTGGGCGCACCCAGGGTGTAGAGTTGATGCTGCGCAAGTCGAAGAAGGATCACCATGTCTAGTCTGTAAGAAACCCTCGCAAGGCATCTCACTAATGAATGTTTGGGTCGTTTAAGAGAATTTCATGGGATCTCTCTCTAGTGCAGCGCTCCATATCTTAGTGTTGATCGTTTGGGCCAGAAGTAGTCATCTCTTGTAGTGCGAGAGCTTCACTCTGCTGACACCGATCGATCAAAGTATCAGAAGAATTAGAGGATGGCCTCTTTGGCAGTACGACTACCATGAGAGAACTGACCGGGTTGAGGAATGAGACGGACCACTGCACAGGAAGTCATGTACGCACTAAGTCGCTGGCTATTCCTGGCACACCAAACCTTCTTCCATCAGTATGGGGAATGGGTCTAGAAGCAGCACGTACATTACCCGATGTGGAATGAATTGTGGTTGTATAGGTAGAAGAAACACATGATGTCTACAAACACGCCAGGCATACTTGCTCTCTCCAGATGAAGAGTTTTGCAACTGACGAAACACAGAGAACCAGCATAGTCTAATGAAGTGTCGAGTTTGCTTGCTCTTGCGCGCTTGTAGATATGTTTCAGCAAAATCGGTTCTTTCACGTTCACAAACACGTCAAACCACCACCCACGAGCTTAAAAGGAAGCAAGACCTTGTACAGCACGGACACCCCATGCATTCAATGTGGCACCTTAGATGGCAGCTTTGTTTGCGGATCGGCCTAGGAAACGTCACAACAATCACCGAGCATCTAGCAAGGAATGGGTCTCAATAGTGTGCATCTTCATTGTCATCTGTAATTGGACAGATTTCTACATCTACGCCTCCACCACTTCTTCACTTCCCTCTCTCTTACTTTCCCCACTCCAAATGTTTATGATGAAGAATATAAATTAGACATTGAAACGCCTTGCCTTGCCTTGCCGCTAATTGCAATCGCTGTAAGAAGCCCTATGTACACTACGCTGGGCGCACTGATTCGAAGAAGAAGAAGAAGAGGACGAGGATGAGGGGGAGAATTCGGCCCGAAGAAGCCAAACGCGCTATCCATGCCATACGCGTCGTGTGCTGAGAGAATCGATGGTGTGTGAGCTTTTGTTCAGTCAAAAGAAGCTCAGCCAGTGAGCTGGTGAGGAGGTAGAAAATTGTCGTCAAAGGCGTATGTGCCAGGGCACATTCATCGAGGTTGGACTATGCCTTGGTGACCAAGCTCATCTGCGGCCTCAACTGGTCTAGGATGTTGTCCTTGGTAGTGACAACCTCCTTAGGTATCCTGCTCACACGGTTGGCGCCGCTTCGAATGGCAAACTGCGCGTTGTTCGACATGCCCGAACGGTTGGAACGGATCGAGCCAGCGTCAGAAGCGCGAGACGAGCCGGGGTCACGGAACCTTGGCGGCGGCGCAAAGTCAAGCGCTGTGAAGGTGCCCGACTTACGGAGCAGGTGAGGGCTGGGCATGACGGCCAAATCGTCGTACGAGCTGGCAAGAGGAGTGTGTGGGCGGACGGCGGGGCTGAATGGCCTGGGTGTGCCGAGCGGGCTATCTGGGCGCATGCCATTCTGCCTGTCGCGGTATGTGACCGGGGGAGCAAAGTCGGCGGCGTCGAAGACCATGGAGTTCTCTGTAAGCTTTCCGGGCGTGGGCAGCGAAGAGAGCGCAGACGGCGGCGGCAGAGGCTTCCTGGGCGCAGGAGCAGGCAGGCGTCCGCTCATTGATGACATGTTGCGTGGAGGGTAGTGAGACGATGCCATGGAACCGTTGGACATGTGCGGAGCGCGGCTGCCACCAGTGTTGCTACGGAACCGGGGGGGTGCTCGTGGAGGAGGTGTCATGGCACGGCGTGTGATGGGCTCAGCAAAAGGCGCGTTGGGCTGGGCGACAACGAACCCTCTGGATTGCTGGTCGAAGAGAGCGCCATCGAGATACTCGGAGCTGTGATCCTCGTAGTAGTCAGTGTACTGGTGGCCGCCGGCAGGCTCGGGCTTCGAGTCGTCGAAGTACTCCTTGTAGAAAGATCGAATGCGGTTAGCACGGTCTTCAGGGTTCTCTTCGGGGTCGTCGTGCATGGGGGGCATGGGGCGCAAGCTCATCGACAGGCGATTGGTGTTCCGACCGAATTCGTCGGCGCTCAGACCAGCACTCTGTTGTTGCGGACGCAGAGGTGCGGGTGCTACCGGTGTGGGGTTCTCCTGGATTGTCGGCTGGCTCTGACGGGGTGAAGGCGGTGTGATCTGGAAGGCATCACCGTAGCTTGACGTGCTGAGGATGCTGTTCGAAGGACCGTGGGAGACGACAGCCTGCTGAGACTGGATACGAGGGGAGAAGCTTGCGGCTTGGTCAACAGGCGACTTGTTCACTGACTTGTTCTTGACATCGACGTCAGGAATCATGATCTTGGGCACATCGGTGGTAGGCTTGAAGGCGGCGTATTGTTGCTTGATTTCTGACCCACCAGGGCTCACGGCGTCCGGAGAGGCAATCCTTGGTTGTGACGTGGGAAACTGAGGCTGGTCGTTTGAACGCGGATTGAGTGGGCTGAGAGGTAGGGCTGTTGGGTCAGGAAAGGGGACTGGCGACCTGGTGCCATCGGGGGACAACGACTCGCTGCGGACTGGGTTGGACGTGGACATTCTCTGTGCGTTCTGAAGCAGGCCAAGACCGTCACCGTTCCTTCCTTTTGTTCCTCCGCTCGACGATGTGTATAGGGAGCCGTTGTCGTTTCCGTATGCGCGACTTGAGCTGCGAATGCTCGCAGCATCTGTCATGAAGGTCACGGGGCGGTATGGATCATGGGGGTCATGGTTCGACCGCGAGAGCGAGTGGAACGACTCGCGCGAGCCGTGCAGGCCAACAGGCAGGATGTAAGGGCTTCCATGTTCCAGCGAGATGCCACGGTCGTGTGTTCCCCGCGTCTCCTTCTCGACGTCTGTGACCTTCATCTCAGGGCCCTTGTTCAAGCCGACGCGGCCGCCCTTGTCGCCCAAGCCAAAGTCCATGGAGCGGTACTTGTCCTTGTCCTCTTCAGCCAGCTTTCTCTTGTTCCTGCGGTGCAGAAAGAACAGCACGACCGAGATGCCAACAACCGGTATACTGCACACGATTAGCGGTGACGAAGCAGCGGTCTCAGGCAACCTACACAATCGCAAGGACGAGGGCTAGTGTGGGAACTTGAGTGGGCTTTGTGCAGCCGGGGTCGCTGTCGTTGGTACATGTCGAGGTGCCTCGGGCAACGAGTACTTTGCTGGCCTGCTCCATAAGTGTGCGGCTTGCAGAATCCATGTGCACTCCTCTCCCCACAACATGGTGCCCTCTCCCCGCAACATGGTGCATCTGACGGTGTTGCATTGTTTCAAGATGTGTCTCCTCTCCTCCGCCAGTCTAGGGCTGATAGCAATATATTCGAGGCACACGTGAGCCAAGAGATGTCGCAGATGGCCGATGGGTATGCTAGTTGTGCGACTGTTCCAGGTGCAGTGTGGGGTTGAGCAATAACAGCGTGAGGTCGTAAAGCGGTCGTCTATGGCCGAGCGAGTGTTTTGTGTGTGTTTGTATTTGTGAGTGTGAGAGAGTGAGTGGGCAGCAGAGAGATGTGCGAGAGTGAATATGCAAGTATAGCAGATGGAGTTGATCAAACAAGATGTGTCAAGTCTCGGGGGCCCAAAAAAAGAATGACTGGGGTAAGATACGGACTGCGAGCTGATAAACTCTGTGTGGAGGATTACGAAGGAGTGGCGCCCACGAAGTGAGGTGGGAGAAGAGAGGGAAAGCCGGGCGGCAGCAGTAGATGAGGCGCCGCACGCTTTGTTTGAGGAGCTTGGAGTCCGGTAAGTCTGGATGACAGGCGCCTCCTATTGGCACATGTGGGCCGTTGCACGGGTCAAGCCTAACGGGAGCAGTGAATCGCAGGGTCAGCCACGGTGTTTGATCTTCTTGGTATACTCTTTGAGCTATTTGCTGTACACCATATCCAAGCACGGTCAGTTGTTCACATCAAGGACAAGACGCTGCAGCACCCATTCACACTGGAAGGGACGATTCCGTGTCTGTATCTCCCCAACTTTCCCGATACGATCACATCTGCTGCACATGCGCGTCAGTCATTGTCGAGCGCCGAACCTCCTGAATGACCGAGTGGCTGCTACGCCGTGGCCGTCGTTTGGAAACAGCGAAGATCCCGTGCGCAGCTAGTCCGCTAATGCAGGAACCATCTAGCGTGGGTATCTTAGCATGAAAAGTGATTGGCGAGAAGCTCACCAACGCAGATTAACCACAGGGTTCGTCCTCATGCCACACACCACACACCACACAGCAGCAACCTGAAGCGCCTTGTCCCCTGAGGCTGCTTGCTCTTCGTGTGACAATGACAAGAAGAACGCTATAGTTCGATCCTGCTGCTGCTGAAGTTCCCGCCGGGGGGGGGGGGGGGGGGGGGGGGGGGGGGGGGCGGGGGGGGGGGGGGGGGGGGGGGGGGGGGGGGGGGGGGGGGGGGGGGGGGGGGGGG